>QANZ01042729.1:69113-311154 GCA_003254925.1 Chamaecrista fasciculata
ATATATATATATATATATAACGACTTTGACGAAATATATATTACGACGATGTATATGGCTGCCACGTTATATGATGACATTCTGGTCCGCTATATATATATATATATTGGATAAGACCCCATTTTCCAGCCTTCTCCTTCTCCTTCCCTCTTGATGATGACACGACACCTAAAGTGAGAATCTGGAGAGCTGAGCGGAAATTAAAGCAGAGGAATTTCTTTGATTTTGGAAGATTAATCATAATCGAACTTAGGCGTAAGGTGTTTCACGGTTTGATGCGTGGGTGGGTTTTAATTCGAAATCGCCGAGATCTTCTAATTTAGCATTATATCGGATTTGGCTTCAAACAGTGTGACTCCTTGGAATTTCAGTCTCTCAGAGGATCCGCTTTGGACACTCTTGCTAATTATTTTGGCCTTCACTGCAAGCCCAAATTAGTACACAGCTTTAATTAATAAATACTCCCTCCGTTCCTATATATCTGATGTTTAAGGTAAATACACACAGACCAAGGAAATGATTAGCTCACCTAGAATGAAGACAAAAATGAGGTAAAAAGACTAAACTATCCCTATTAAATTACTTGGAAAATGTTTATTCATTTATGACTCTACTATATTTAATAGGGATAGAATGGTAAAAGAATAATTAATGCTCTCTTGAAGTTATAAAACATCAGATATTTTGGAATAAAAAAAGTTCTCCAAAAAAGCAGATATTCAGGAACGGAGGGAGTATTAATTAGTTTCACTATTTTACAAGGATAGATAATAAATAAGATAGATTTAATATTTCATTATTAACCTTCCAAGTTGCAACACATACTTACCATTTACTCTTTAATTTCGTATCTCTGTAACTATTATTGCCCCACTGTAGTTCACTCTCTGTTACACAGTTATGGCATATCCATCATTATAATTGCCAACCTCTTAAGTTCGATGAAACCGAGGGTTCTATGTAGTATGTATCTATCCCTTGATTTTAACACAAGGCGACAAAAGTACCTTAAACCCCCCACCATTACCATTAATTGGATGATCCATGTTGGTTGACAAATATCTTAATTTTAATTTTACCATAATTATGATAAATAATAATCCACACCAAAATAGAAAAGCAAATTAAAGGCTTTACTAAGGATCAAGGTTGAAGATTTTTCCTTTCCCTTCTAATGTTGCCTCGCCGGCCAATTTTCGTTCGGATGGATGGACTAGTCCAATTTACCCTCCTAAATAATGTCAAAATGTATTGAGTTTACTTATTGATCATATGAAATATTCATTTTGCACCAAGTGTATATATCATTTCAAAAAGCTTATGATTAAACTAGTCGCAGCAACATTATAAATTAATATGCAGAGATTCATATATTTTGATCATTAAAATTTCAACAAAAATTAAAGTTGGAGTATAACCTAATAAATAATTTTTCTAAATAACAAAATAATTCAACTATATCATTATATGTGAAGAATGAGATAAGTTGATAAGAAGGATGGAACGTAGGACGACTTAATTATCATGTATATTGAAGACTGAACAATAGAGGACACTAATTAGTAATTACTTAATAATATATTACTACAACACATAAAATTGTGAATATATAGATTTGTTCAGATCTAATATTTGGAGGAAATTCATACACACCTGACACCTCTCGAAAAGTCCCTAAAATGACAAGTTTGTTTGCAAAATAAAAGGGAAAAGCGAATGAACTGAACATAGTAATTCTGGAACTTGCTTGAGCTTCACATTCACACATATGTCCAAAAGTCCAATTAATACACCCCAACTTCACTTTACAGTTTTCACTTTTCACTGAATAATATAAATATAATATAGTAATTCTGGAACTGAAAAAAAAAAAAAAAAAAAAAAANAAAAAAAAAAAAAAAAAAAAAAAAAAAAACTGAGGCTATTCTATTCACTATTCACTGTATTTTGAATTCCTCTATTCGCAATACATACACGCACGAAAAGTGTTTCCTTACAAGTATAGTATTCTTTCTCCCCCTCTTCATGCCCCAAACAAAATTCCCCTATACTCTCTTTTCCTTTCCTCTCTCCAATTTCCCCCACCACGTAATTTTCCTGTACGATTCCAATTTCTTCCCCCTATTTCCTTCAGATCCATTCCGATTTCTCTTAATTTCTCGTAATCTTTATGCTTTTGGATTCGAATGCACCTTTTACGGCATCGGTTCTAGCTGAATGGCGAGCCAGGTGGTCAAAGTAAAGAGGGAGACGCTACAAGCATGCATGACATGCCCTCTCTGTCATCACTTGTTGAAGGATGCTACTACTATCTCTCTCTGCCTTCACACCTGTGAGTTTTTCTACCCTCTTCTCTTCTCTTTTCTTCATTCTTCTTTTGTATTACGTTCTCTCCGCTTTCATTTACCTTCTGATTCTGATTTTCTCTCTTGCGTTTTCTTCGATCATGTTCGCTGTTTCCATGTTACGCATTTTCTGTTTCGAAATTTCGACGTATCGCTGCGTTATATCTGTAAACCCTTCTTGCTTATGTTTTCCTTAATTTGATGTTGAATCGTTATAAATATCAAATCGACATGCTTTAAATGATCTGGGCTTCAATGTGCTTCCTTAATTCTTTCTTAGGGGAACGACTAGAATTGATTATCTGCATTTCGTACCAAGGATCACTCCACTCGTCGATGATCTTGGTCTTAACTAAACTTAGCTAAAAGGTTGTGTGAATTTATCGCTGATTTACATTGACCGGCGAGAACGTTATACTGTAATTTGTTTACAGTGTTGAAGCCATGCCCGAGATTAATGTCGCTTGCTTTACTTTTATTGGTCCATTGGCTTTCTAGGATTTGGCTGGTGAAGAAAGGAATATTTTTATTGGTGTTAGTTCACTCTTCTTTTCTATTTTTAAGTGTAGAAGGAACACAAGTGACAGTGTGATTGTCATCCGCCGTCGCCATTGTTAGACATTCTTAATGTAAATAATCTTGTTGATATAGGCAAATAATTTTTGTGTATTGAAGTTAGTACACACAATGCTGCTTGCATGCTAAAGGATTGTTTTATTAGCCCGTTGAGTACTCTTATAGAGATTAAGGTGGCAGCGTGGGACACACTTATGCAGCGTCTTGAGGAGACATAGATGTGGTGGAATTCCCTAATATGCTGATTTTGCAATTTTGAGAGCACATTATGTTTATGACATTACTGAATTTTATACGTACAGTTTCTGGAACGTCTTTTGACATCATGTTTTGACTTGCAAATCACCTGAACATTGAACTCTGCACCAGTTTGCAGGAAGTGCATATATGAGAAACTCTCTGATGAGGAGGCAGATTGCTGTCCTGTATGCGATATTGATCTAGGCTGCCTTCCGGTTGAAAAACTGAGGTCTGTTGTTAGTTAATGTTAAGTAAGTTTGATAAATATTTGTGGCTTATAGCTGCTTTGAATGGAACGGCTGGAATGCCTGGTTATAGTCATATTACTCTTTTCCTTATTTGAATTTCGTTCATCTCTTCTGCCTTTCTTTTTTGGCTGTTATTTGTTTTCACGTCAGAATGTACCATTCTTTCTCGCTCCCTTTTTCTTTATCTGCTTTTCTTCCTTAGTTTATGCTTTTCTGAAACTTATTAATCTTCTTGTTCAGTTTATTCTATTTTTAGTATGCTGTCAACATAAAATTTAAGGTCTGTAATTTCATTCATTTATTCTACTCGATATTTTTGAAATTTCTTTCTTAGTATTCCAACTTCTTCCCCTTCTGTCAGAAATGTCATTGGCAGACCTTCTCCCAGATCATAAAGTATTTTTTGCTGCATCTTTCTTATGTAGCTTAACAAATAACTGTCTGATTATTGACATACCTTAAACATCTACTCAATATTTTTAGAAATTTCTTTCTTAGTATTCCAACTTCTTCCCCTACTGTCAGAAATGTCATTGGCTGACCTTCTCCCAGATCATAAAGTATTTTTTGCTGCATCTTTCTTATGTAGCTTAACAAATAACTGCCTGACCTTCTCCCATCTGTTTTACTTTTATGGGAACTATTCTTAAATCTCTGCCTAGCTTGTGAAGACAAACTAGCCCAGCATTTGCATTGACATGTACCTTAAGTGTTCATTTCATCTGTTTCATATAATTATTGTTGAAGATTGATGTTCATAAAGTATCTAAATGTGACAAACTCATTCAGAGTGATGTCTTCCTCAACCTCTTGGATATTAGATTACCTATCATTTTGTCTTATAATCTATGTCCAAACAATCAAGTGTGCCTACTGATTATATTCAGGCCAGATCACAATTTGCAAGATATTAGGGCAAAAATATTTCCCTTTAAGAGAAGAAAGATTAAGGCCCCAGAGGTTGTGCCATCAGTATCTCTTCCAGCAAAAAGGAAGGAAAGATCATTGTCTTCGTTGGTGATTACTGCTCCTAAGGTTCCAATGCAGAATGGCTTCACGGGAAAGAGAACTAAAACTGGCACAAGAAAGGCTGCTGCATTACGTGGATGCCATTTTACTGTTGAAGAACCTATAAAGAAGGAAGAAACATATGCTGAAGATAATCCAGTAAGCTCAAGCTCACCTGATTTATCAAATAAAATTGCTCAAAATAAAAGTCAGGTGCGGGTTATTGGACCTTGCAATTTTGTCACTATACTACTTAGTACTTACGGTCAGACTGTATTTGTAGTTAAACTAAACAAGCCTTACTTTCTGGTAATAATGACCATGTGCTATCATCACATTGTTGTAGGATTCTTCAATGGCTGAATCATCTAAGAAGATTAAGCCTAATGGAGATACAAAGAATAATGCGGATATTACAGAAGGGAAAGTTGATCTCTGGACACCCTTGAACTGTCTGGTGGAAGCTGCCAATAGAACAAAATCCTCCAAGTCAAATTCACAAGGGTTCTCTCTTGCTAAACAAGAACCTCTCATTACTCGTAGTGGACTAAATATGCCTGAAATCACAACCAAGTCAGAGCCACCAGCTACAAGCCATAGTGAATTACGTATACCTAAAACCAAAACCAAGGACAACGGGCATAAAACAAAATTTGGAGATGACAAGGATGGAAACATCGTGGCTCCAGGGCAAGTGAGGCGTAGAAGGGTTCGTCCAGCTGGTCAGAAAAGAGCACTGGCATCTGAGATTTCTGCCTCTGGCCAATTAATGCAAGATGCAGTTGGGGGCAGGCATAACAGAAAAAACTGTCCTGTTTGGTTTTCCTTGGTTGCTTCAGAAGACCAGTACGTTACTTAATTAAATAAGGAATATATGTGATCATTTCATATTTAATCTTTAAGGTTGGCCTTAATAATTTCATTGATGTCATTAAATATTCAGGAAAGGAGATGTTCCATTGCCTCAGATTTCAGCATGCTACTTAAGAATTAAGTGAGTCTCCTGATCCCATTATCTCCCTGCTTTTCTTTCTTTCTTTGCTCCTTAAAACGTTGCCTAATTTCCTATTCTCTGAATTGTCTGAGAATTGATTTTCTCTCAGTTTCCTGGGGCAGAAAACTCGGTATATGTAACAAATAATACAAAATTTATGTTTACATTTTTTTCTTAAAAGAAACTTTGTGATTATAAGTCTAATTGAAAGCTAGTTTTGCCTTATCTAGGGCAAAAATAGGGAGGAAGAACAAAGGAAAAAGCAGAAAATTCAAACTGCAGATAATCCTCCTTGATAATCATACCTTGAAGGTCCACATAATTTCTGCATTAGTATAGTGATATTTTCCCACTGTGATATGAGTAATCACAATAACTGGGGCAAACAATCCAATATCCCATTGTAATTGCTGCATTTAAAGAGAGTACGATTTTGCGAAGAAATTGGTCCAGGCAACAGAATGGCAGTTTTCTTTTTGGTGTTTAGGAAATATAAATTATTTTAAACAACTCCTTTTTGTATTTAGTTGGTTGATTTTTCTGTAAACAGATGTGCTAAACATGCCACGGAAACCAGTTATTGACATATCTTGATCTTTTCTCTGCCAACTTGTCTTCTTTTGTTTTGTGTTTTGTTTCGTTTTTCCTCCTCATGCTATGCTATATTTGATATTCTCTTTTTGATTTACGCAGTTTCCACACTATGCTATATATGGTTATTTTAGTTCTGTTTGCCTTTATACTGTTGTTATTTGTACAGCAGTCACCAAAAGATCTTTTGAAACATACTTATATGTTTTATCAAAGGAGATATCGACCATCATATTTTTCTTTTTCCAAATTTGAATTATGCACCTTATAATCCTTTGAGGTTCTGATGTGTCATTCTGAAAGGGCAGATCACCTATCTTGGGTATTGTTGGTCATCTTGTTGCTCTTTTTCCTTTCTCACCCGGTCTTGTTGAGTCTATGATGTTAGTATGATTGTAAAGAAATCCCCAGTTAAGGACTTGGTCAAACTGTCTAATTCTTGGTTCTTCCCTCGTCACAGGGATGGCACTGTGCCTGTCTCGTTCATTCAAAAATACCTTGTGAAGAAACTTAATCTTGCCAGCGAAGCTGAGGTGAGTTTAGATAGATCACTTATATATATATATATAACTTACTTTCCAACATCACAGAAATAATAAAGTATGCATAAACGAGAATTGGTGGGGCATTATTGGGTTGTTGACAGGTGGAAATAATGTGCCGTGGTCGACCTGTGGTGCCATCATTGGAACTGCATAACTTGGTAGATCTGTGGTTCAGGACTGCATCTTCCTCTAAAAAGATTCCTGCATCTGTGGGTTCCTCTGCTAAGGACTTCGTTATGGTTTTATCATATTCTCGAAAGCCCTTGTCTTCCTGTCCCTGACTACTCTTCTTCATATTCAACTTGCCGCCCCTATTTATTTTGTTTTCCTCACAATCTCAATATCTATAATCTCCAATTTTGTTGTATTTTCCTTTCTTTCTTTTTTTTCAAATATGTTGTTTTTGTTATTCTTCTGAATTCTGATCGAGTGATATCGTCTCCGAAATGTCAATGAAATATGGGTGCACGTTTGCTGTGCCAATTCAATCGTTTGAAGAAGATATGCTTTCTTTCAGAGTTTCAGTTTCAGGCTATCAATGTTCAAATCGCACAATGCACTTCTGATATCTCCTAGATTCGTTTCTTTATTATTAGGATTAAAAATCAAGTAAAATTCGTTATATTTTTGTTATAAAGTTTATTGATAAAATAAAAAATACATGACAACTTTCACATGGCTAATGAGAATATATATATTTTTTTGGTAACTAATTGAAGTGAGAGACTTGGTAAAACTTTTATTTCGACGAAACTAATAATAAATATATGAGAAATTTTACTTAAAAGTTTTTCCTCATCAGATATTTCAACTGGAATTTTTAATTTGGACTTTTGGAGAAGTTTGACAGTGAACAGTTCTCTTTGTCCAAAAAAAAAGACAGTGAACAGTTCTCAACTTCTCATTTATTTCATGAAAAATCTGATCAAGAAAAACACTGCTATGAAGAGAGCAGTTGGTCGAGAAATCCAAAACAAAAAAATACTTATGAGAGAAAATTGCATATTATTATTTATTATGTATACAACAATTATGTCCTTGAGAAGTAAATCATTGAACCTAGATGTTACAACTTACAAGTTCGATCTTAATCGGAAGCCAAATATCATCATTCACCAAGTTCATTGCCTGGCTTTCACGTGATTCTGTTGGATAACAGATAGAGGGAAACCTTCCAGAATATATCATTTCATCCTTGCTAATTTTTGTTTTTTTTTTGGCCATTCAGTTTCATCCTTGCTAATTGCTATCTCCAAATTTAACAGAAGATTAGGAAAATAATTTGACAGAAGTGCATCCTCATGTCATCCAATCAAAGATATACCACACTATATATCTGATATCTCGGGTTACAACCGAGGCTTATAGCACCAAACTTGTGTCGGGGAACAAATTAGAGTAAAGTAACAATTTAATTCCTGAAATATCATCGATTGTTCTTGAAAGATCTACACAATTAAGTCCATATTTATTAATCTTATATTGAATTAAAGAGTATATTTATTACTCTTATAATGTTGGGCTCTTTCAAGATTATATCTGAAGAAAAATAAACAAAATAACTCAAAATTGATACAATTGCAAGATTATCCAAACGGGAAAATAAAATCCCTCACGGAGGCATGGATATGAAAGAAATGAGAATGCTCAGCAAAAGACGTACATTACTACTTAGATCTTTGATCCAACAAAAAAAAAAAACTACTTAGATCAAACTTGAATACCAGAGTTACACAACAGTATTGAACCTCTTTCTGAGAAAACCAAGCAGAAAATTCTCTGATCTATCAATGACAGCAACCGTCAAATGAAAACCTAATTCCAATTTAATTTGGAACGCCTTTCAATTCCATCCACACAGCATGGATCAATGCGTCAACACGATTGAAAGCCGAATCGCAATTTGAAGTCACTAGATATCCAAAACTCAGCAGAATTCATCATCATCGTTTCCACCGCTTACCATCAAAATGCGACATGCTTCTTTGAATCAACAAGATGAAAGATCAAAGAACTGAACACGCCTCGCTAAAAAGAAACAACAGGAATCGCATTACATTCAAATCCGAGTATAAGTGGATCTGATAGGCTGACTTCCTACAACGGGAAGCAAGCCACCTTCGTCAGCGGCTTCCTCATATAAGTCTTCCGTGACTCGAAAAGCGGCGTGCAAGCCAACAATCAGAACACCGACTATCAAAGACACTAACACATTGACGCCGACGTCAGTAAATACAAGCGCCAAAACAGTAATTAATCCGAGTCCACAAAGTACCGTTCCGTCATCGAGTGTTTGGTTGAATAAGACGATGGGACTATCACGAGAGAAGTAGAAAAAGTACCAGGCAACGAAAACGGTCAAGAAAACGATCATGGAGATTGGATGCCATAAGAGACTAAGGAAGAGAATGAAGAGCAAAGCCAAAGCGTAGTTGTAGCGGAAGTAAGTGAGGTTTCGTCTGAGACGTACCATAGCATCGTCGTAGGTGTAGGGACGGGAGATGGCGGAGAAATCGAAGAGTTGGCGCCATGGCCGAGGAGTGGCGAAGAGAGAGCGCGAGGCATCCCTAGCGCGTGAGATAAAGGAAAGATCGGAGGTCGATGCCGGAGGTGGTTGTGGCGGGTGAACGGCGACGTCGCCGTTGGAGATGGAACCGTAGATTGCAGGGGTTTTGAGGGACATTAGTGTAGATGTGTAGGCGAATTAACTAATAACTTGTGATGAAACAATCGGATCTGGAATGAAAAATCTTGTAGCTATCTGCTATCTGCTATCTCAATCTCTCCTTCTCTATGTTTTATCGATGCTTCAGCCTTCAATTCAGATTTCAGATTTCAGATTTCTGCATGAAACGCCAAGAAGACGGAAGCGGCCGGCTATGGCTGTGGCTGTACCCTGTTTCTTTCTTTCTTTCTTTCTTTCTTTCTTTCTTTCTTTCTTTTCTTCCCCTCCTTTTTCTTTCTTTTGATTGTTTGAGTTTTCCCCACGCCAAATAAATAAATGTCATGTTATCGTAATCATTTTCCAATTGCTTTTTCAATTTTATTTTTCCGCTCTTTGTACCACTCTGTTCCCTTCCTTTTCCTCCTGGTAAAATCTGTGCCGTTTTAATTAATAATTTCCCATGAAACATTGTTTGTGAATATTCAAGTAATTGAAAATTCTGCACATTAAGAGTTAAGACATTGCCTCACTGCGTTCTCTTCAAACTTGAAGCTAGCCATGCATAAAAAAGTAATTCCTTATTCCTTTCTTTTAAGTTTCACCTGTGAAAGAATATAAAAAAAGTATATTTATTGAAGAGAGAAAATATAAATAAAATTTTTAGATTGAGAAAATCTTAAATATCAATTTTTTTTTCCCGTGTAGAAAATCTCAGAATATTTCATTTTTTACATTTAGACAAAAGTGCTAATTTTGTGATTGGCAAAAAAATTAACAATTGATGTAAAATTTAAAGAGAAATTTAGTACTTTTACCTAACATTTATATTCCAGAACTTTAATTTGTATTGAGGAAAACTACATCTAATCACTTGTTCATTTCATATGAATCTGACTGACAATATGAATCTTGTTCTTTTTTTTTTTTTTAAGGATTAACAATATGAATCTTCTTTTTTTCCGGCTGAAATGGAAAAATCACCTAGCACAAGTCAAGCCAGAAGCAAGATTGAAGCCAGAGTATCTATAACCATCACTTCTGTAAAGTGAGTTTCTTATAATTACAAAAATCAATCTCGCAGCACTCTAGGTAATCCCATGATAATCATCATCGGCTTCGGTCTACAAACAATTGTCAGCATTTACCAATAAATAATGCTGCGCAACCATTTCTGAACATGCCAACCATGTAAAGTTTTTCTAATACAAATATTTTAACACATACGTGCTCATAGTGCCATAAGAATAAATTCCCTGGGGGAAAAAAAAAATAGGGTTACACCATACGCAATATTTTAACATGGTCTTCTCTGTAGTAGAGGTCATTTTACGGCATGATTATGAATTCTCCTTGGCCGTGCCATGAAATTTCCTCCCAGCCTCAACAGCTTCCCTGTAGCCATGACACAGTAAGAGATGTATACACATGCATACAAAATGCCTTTCATGAACTCAACATCACATTAAAAGCTCTTGCTAAGTTACATGACCTTTCCTGCTAATTGTAAGTTATTCAAGGGGCCAGGTTAAAGATATTAGTATAAATACCTGAATGCATTTACAAGCTCCTTGCTTTCAGGATCAAGCTTCACTCCCTCATAAAAGGCATTAGCTGCTTCATCAAATTTCTGCAAAAAGGAAAGGAAAGAAAAACTTAAAAATTGTAAATCACATACTTGATAGCTAATCACAAGAGCAAACAAGTCAGGTCATATAAAGCATGCCTGCAACAAACGTAAAGCTGCCCCTTCCCTATAACAAGCTTTTGGCCAATCAGGTCTTAATGCTCTGCAGGCCTTTGCATCAGCAAGAGCATGATCTGCTTGACCTAATCTGATCCAACAAAGACTTCTATTCGAAAAAAGAGTACCATCAGTGGGGTCCAGATCAATTGCCTGTAAACACATTAATAAAGTAAAATACAGCAACTCAGAAAGCAATCGTTCCAAAGAATAAAAATACAAACATTTAGGATTTCACAAGATATGCTAGACAAGCGTACTTATGTCTCGTAGACACTGCAATAAGAATACAAACATTTATGATTTCATAAATGAATTTGTAGAACAATACCTAGAAAGGACCTGGAGTTACAGAAGGTATAAGATAAGTCATTATGAAGTTAAGTGCAAGATTATGAGACTTTACTTGTGTATAAGCATCTACAGCCATATAATAGTCTTTCCTTTTAAATGCCTCGTCCGCTCTTGATTTTGCTTCTGCAGCCTTCTTCTTGGCTTCAGGCGCCACCTAGAGAAGTTGATAAACTATTATAACCAATACATAGATAACTTATGTACTAAAAAAAATTTCATGTTTTATTATAAGGATAAACAGATTATCACCAATTGCTAGTTTAACAATATATAACAGTTCTTCCATAAAAAAAAAAAAAAACAATATATAACAGTTCAAATGATTGAAGAGAAACTTAGCTATTCTACATAGTTAAAAAGGTTTAATAAACAATCAGAGGGATCAATAGGAAACAAAGTTGAAAGAGCCAGAAAGTTGTTTTTGGTATATACTGAATCTTAGGGAGAACTCAATGCCAATAAAATGTTAAGAAACTAAAAAGCAATAAAAACCAATAAAAACTTGAAGAACTGAATACATTTTATTTTTAAAAAAGAGAAACGCACCTCAGGAAGATTTTGTTCTGGCAGAGCACTATCATTGAGCAAATTAGTTTCAATAGCATTTCTCGTTTTGTCCTGCAAAATTGGCACTCACTACTTAGTTCTCACTTGTCATTTTTTTAACTGAGACAAGAATATGATAGGTACCATTATACAGGGAAACAAAAAGCGATTAGAATCAACTAAAAGAAGCTAAATTCGAGAATTGACGGACTGTCCTTCTCTATGTAACCCAAAAAAAAAAAAACAAATGATAGCAGCTCTTCCACTAATCAAGCACAGCCGAAGCCTTTGCTGACTTATGCTAAGAGAAAGGGACCAAAACAAGCAAAAGACCAGCCCTGTATTCCACTTTGGCAGATGATGGGCGTCTCTCAAGATTTTACTTCTAGAAAAAGTGCTAACAGCTTATTTTCATTAACTTAGCATCACGTACCCACTACCCCAGCCCATCAAATCGGTATTGAGTTTTCCAAGTGTTCAAGATTCTTGCACTTGTGGTTATTCTTTCTGATTTATCTCTCTCCGACGCTCCTACCGATAATCTTAACATAAAACTTAATTATACTAGTACTTTATGATTATATTGTAAATGTAGCAAGTGCAATTCTAAAGCTAACCTATTCTATTTTAGGAAAATTATAATGTAAAAAAAGCAAATGACATAGCTTAGCTCAGCTTTGTTGGACACAAGGATGGGGGAAAATGTCTTAATACCTGTTGACTTTTATTCTCAGATTGTACATACTCTAGTATCCCATCAATACTCCAAGTAGGAACAGTTTCGACTTTTGACGTCAAGGGGAACAATATCTCAACTGCATTGCGATTGCCCCTCATAGCTGCAACCTGGATTGGCTTCATACCATCCTGTGATGCACCCAAACTTTGATGAAGGCACAATATTAACATGAATGTAATCGTTGATACTGGCATACAACATTGTCCAACGCAATCACAAGCAATCCATGTGAAAAGAAAAAGGAATATGAAGAATCCTAAAATTTTGGAAACAAGTAAATAGCAACAGGTACGGGTTCTTGGAATCCAGGGACATACAAAATTATAAATCATGACAAAAATTATACGCCTATGTCTTAAACATTGCTAGGCACACTGTTTCGTTGTTCACATGTGGTTGTTTGTGTGTGCAACTGTTCAATGCTCATGAGGTTCCTTGTGGGTGTATGAACAAGTTGGCATATACTCATCCACTTCTGTCTCAAACTGTGGACATGCCATCCAGATTGAAGTCCGTACATCTTAAATTATTAATTATTATATGCATCAATTAATTACAAGTAATGATACTTGCCCGAGAATAGTAAAATCCAACTACCATACATTGTACATAATGAGCTAGGTCTGTACATTTACTCCACCGTGTCTTTCAAAAAGTTAAATCCCTCACTTCAATGGGAGCACATTAAGAAGGAGAGCAATAGAATAACAACAAACACAAAGGAATAAATTTCTTAAATCATATCATAATGAAGGCATGTCTATTAAATTCTAAACAATATAATGGGGTGAGCCAAAAGACAGGTATTTCACAGATGCCTCACCTCATCCGAGAAATTAGGATCGGCTCCAGCTTTCAATAAACAATTTATAAGTTCTGGGCTTCCATTATCAGCAGCAATGTGCAAAGGAGTTGCTCCACCAGCACTAACATTTACTTTGGCACCTGCCTGTACATAATATTCTATGAGTATTAGGATTTGACGTTTCAATAATACATATGGGATAAACCAGAGTAGGTAGAGTGTCCATTAAAGACACCTGTCGAGCAGAAGTGCATTATGATTTTTAAGCTTTGTTTAGCTTTAGACATAATTAACCTACTCTAGTCCTTCCTTCTGTTTCAATATCTAGATTTAGTTTGTTGTTCCCCTTCCTTCCTTCATGCCACTACTCAATTTTCCTGTACTTGTATGTAATATATTAGTTACATTATAAAGTTAGTGATGTTATCTGAAAGTAAAATGTACAATATGACACCTGATACCTGATTACTTTGAATTATATTAAGTTATCTACTGTTAGTTTTAAAATTTAAAATATGTCTCTAACTCCATAGACATGATTGGCGTCTTAACTCTAGCTCAACATTAAGCATAGTAGAATGACATAACAAGATTTGGATAGTATGTTATTTATAATAACCCTATCATATTAGGCTATCAAGTTTTTAAATAGAAAATGATGGAAGATAAAAAAAGAAAAGAAAAAGAAACCAATTTATCAACATAAATAACAAATTGCAATGACAAATAACTAAATAAAAAATGTATTACAATACTTCATAGGGGCTGAGCTGCTTTTTGTTTCAATTTCAAATTTTTAATCAACCATTAACATGACATTAATATACCAAAAGTTTATTAAAGATGAACAACCTGAATCAACCGCTCTAAACATGCCAGAGAACCAGCAGCCACAGCAGAAAGGAGTGGGGTAACACCATCATCAGTTTCAACATTAGGCTGCAAAGCAAAATTGACAAGATGAAGAGGAATATATGATAGCTGTTATACAAACAAAATAGTGCCATTCTATGAATTCTAACATAATATATAATGAGAAATAGGGTTAGTACTTAGTCTGAAAATGGCATACTCATGGAAGATCATTCATGAGATTAACCATGATATGAGCAAATTACAGACCACTATTGCAGAAAAGAGTTTTGAAGTGGGAAAAAAAAAACTTTTGAGGCATTTCCTAATAGGTAGATATGAAGTTTCAAGTAAACATACTCATCAAACCCAACCCAAAAACTGACAATCATGTGATTTATGGTTTATTCTTAGAAGTTCCAGCAAGCAAAATAGAACTGTTATTTGGCGTCCTCAGTCCTCCACTCCAATGGAATCAATCGGAAAAACTGCATTATTGATGTTAATTAAGGTCCTCCATCCCACCCAATGGGATGAATTTTCATAGCTACGTTATCTAATGTAGTCAGTGTTCTATTAAAACGAACATTACTTCCTATCAGCAACGTCAATTTTCTAGATCATTAGTAATAAGAGAGCAACAATAAATATGAGCTTACATTTGCATGATGTTCTAATAGAACACTGAGTGCATCTTTTTGGTCATGACCAGCGGCCCAAATCAATGGTGTTCCCGCATCACTTTCTAAATCAACGTTAGTGCCTCTGGAAAGCAAATACTTGAGCAACTCAATATCGCCTATAGTAAAGCACCAATTGCATCAAGATTAGAAAATGAGCTGAAAAAGGACAATAAACCAATAGACTTTTCTTTCTTAAAAATCACAAAAGGAATTATAAAAGCAGACGGAGAGCTAATTTATTTAGTCACAGAATGTGCATATATGAGAGAAGTAACAAACAAGTAAGCACCTATTCCTGCAGAATGATGCAAGGCAGTGGCCCCTAAGTTGCTAGCAATCGCAGGATTGGCACCATGGTCAATAAGGTATTTAGCTGTATCAGTATGTCCTTGACGAGCAGCATGAATAAGAGCAGTCTCACCTAAAAAGCAGTACAGAAGAATTGGAGAGTGGGCAATTCGCTAATCAGGAAATCTAACAGAACAAAATAAGCAGAACAGGAAAAATTAAATATCATATATAGATATTGAAAATATATAAAACCCATACCATCGTCATCCCGGGAATCAACATCGAGCTTCAATTCCTCTAACAGGTACTTACAAACCTCAGTCTTCCCTTCCCGTGCTGCAAAATGTAGTGCTCCTCGTTTATTTGCATCCTTGATTGCAGCCACAGTTTTTGATAAATCCTTGCCCTCATCAAGCTGCCCCGCCAAATCTATCCCAAACAAAGATCAACCAAAATGTAGAATTCGAAAGAGAAAAGCAATATTAAAAATGAAACAATCGTGGACAACGAGTAAAACAATTATTTGGCTAAAAAAACAAGTAAAAGAATTACTCTTCAAGAGATCAAGATTTCCAGTACGGGCCGCATTGAGGAATTGTTGAACTTTCTGCCTCACTGCAGCGATTGAGAAAGGAGATAGAATTACGTTAAAACTGAAATATCGAACCAACCAAAGCATACAAGTATGCAGGGAGAGAGAGAGAGGGGGAGAAAAAATAGAACAAAAACTTGATAGAAAAAGAAAACACGGTGTAATGCATTGAATACGTATCTATATTTATGTGTGTGGGGGAAAGAGAGAAAGAGTGAAAAGGAAGCAAGGTAAGAGAGACCTGCAAGAGCATCAGAAGCATCAGGGGCCATGGCGCGGCAAATCTCTGAGGATTGAAGCCTCTTATTCAAATGTATGGTTTAGCGGTGGATGTTGGAGTCGTATTCACTATTTATTCAGTATTCTAGGTTTGGACTTGCAATTTCAACAGGCAACGCAAAGTCGCACACACCGTCACTGGGGTTTATGAGCTTTAACTCTTATAAAGCAAAACCTTAGGAACAAGTTTCAGCACTTGTTCGGCAAAAAAAAAAAAGTGTTTTTTTTTTTTTAATCAAAGAGTGATTTTGGTCTTCAATGTATCTCTTAATATTTATTTTGGTATTTTATATTTTAAAATGTTTAAATTGATCCTAAATATTAGTAAAATGTTTCATTTTGGTTCAAAACTATAAAATATAATCATATTTATCTCGTTTTAAATTCAAACGTGACAATAGGTTCAAAGTTACGTATTATTCTCAAAGAATATTTTCTTTATCTAGTTGGAGTTGTCAGCAAACAAGGTCGAATTGCTTCCGAAAGTAAACTGCTTGTTTCACAGTCAAATAAGCAAAACTGATTATATCTCTCTTTTTTCAAGTTCGGATGTGATGTATTTAAAGCTACGAGTTACTCTTAACAAGTTCTTTGAACTTAAAATGAGAGACGAGAGAAATATGACCAAATTCAATAGTTTGAGAGCAAAATAAAATATTTTGCCAACATTTAAGATTAATTTGAACATTTTAAAACATAAAGAATTAAAATGAATATTAAGAGATATATTTATGGCTAATATAACCATTTGACCTTTTTTTTTTCTCAATAATTGGGTTTTCCCTTTATAAAAGTAATTTTTTCGTTTCTAAATTTTACATTAGGGGTGAACAAAACTCGGCTCGGTCAATCTGTGCCAGGCCAGGGTCTAGCTCTTGTAGGTTCGGCATGACTTGGGGTTGGGGTATACCTATTATTTAATTTTTTTTTAATTTTTATTATATATATTTATATGTTCTTTTACAAAATAGTTTTTTTATTGTAGAAAATATATATTATTATTTTTATATTAAAATATATATAAAATATATACTTAATCTCAATTAAATCAATATTATTTTAACAAATAAATCAAATTAGATTTTTTAATAATAAAAAATCACTAAAATAATCTAAAATTATTTTTTATCAATATATACAAGTTAGAAATCATATAAAATAAATAAATATAAAAATTTTGGAAAAAAAATAAAGTTCGGCTCGGTTGGACCGATTAGACCGGGTGCCCCGATCCGGGTCTCGGGTCTAGCCGAAATTTAGCCCGTGTGCACCACTATTTTACATCAATTTTTAATTTCGTTTTTATTATTATTTTTTCTACTCATAAGTCATCCCGGTCACTGTCAGTCCCAAAGGGAAAAAAAAAAATCTCTACTAATCAATGCACCTGAACAGACGGCTTTAACTGGTTGGGTTAAAACTTATTTTTAACTTATGGTATGAACAATAAAACCAATCTTTATTTATGTCATATGGAATAGTGAGATGATCAAATTTAGTAAGTATAGTTTAATTACTGATTTGAGTAATGCATGACTTGGTTTAATATAATTTTAGCGCTCTCATACTGTCATACATGTTGAGTTGTTTAAGTATTAAATAGCCGCGTGCCATAGTAATTGCAAATTTGCAATAGAATGAAAGAAAAGGAAAAATCGACCAATGACATTTTACGTAATTAAAGAGAGGCCAGCATTCTGCTCTTGCTGTATATCCATCCCCATGGAATTCAAAAAAATTTATACATTTGGAGGCATCGAGTTTGTTTTTCTTTGACTCCAAAAAAATCCCACGAGACAAGTACACAACATTTTATTATCCAATGAAGTTAGGAATAGGATACGATGACCCCTTGTGCTGCTTGTTGTTTCATCGATTTTCCTCATTTTAGTATCGGCTTTCCGTGCAATGTCTAGACAAAGCATCTATCCCACAGAATTTTGGACTATACAAATAGAGCATAGTGCCACAAATTGATGAGATCAATAAGACTGCAATACAGAACAAGCAACCGCTTGAGCCCATAGCCTTAACCTAGTCTTCACTTGTTCAGGGTCCTCCCCTGACCAAAAACAAAATCATTGAGTTTGAGATACGTTGAAGTAAAAGAAGAGTAGTGAGTTCAAGACTCAAACATACCATTTAGGTTAAAGTGAACTTTTAGTTTCATAACTTTTATTAAAATCTTAATTTGATTTATAACTTTTTTTGTTATACTTTTGGTTTCCATATCTTTGCAAAAAATTATAGATTTGATCCCGTATCACTTTTGGTCCCATATATTTTGGTCAGGTTGTAGAATTGATCCTATATTTTTGCAAAAAGTTTTACTGACAGTCCACTTAATCCAAAGATATGAGACCAATTCTGCACCTGACCCAAAGATATGAGACAAATTATGCAACCTAACCAAAAGATATGGGATCAATTCTGCAACATGACCCAAAAATATAGAACCAAATGTGGCACAGGACTAAGTTTGTAACTTGAGCAAAAGATATGGAATCAAAAGTGCAACAAAAAAAGTTATGGGACCAAATTAAGACCTTAACAAAAGTTATAGGACCAAAAATACACTTTGCCCTACAATTTAATATTTGAATCAAATGATATACGAAAGAAGAATATGCATGTTTAATATTGGTAATTTAGAAGTTGAAGCTATATACCGGGGTTACAAATCCTCCAGGTATAGGTATCAGCAGAATGAGCCGTAGGGCTGGTTGAAGAAGAAGAAGAAGAAGAGGCTTGGCTATGGGTAGGGCTAGAGATAGGGGTGGGTGACAGCTGGCGATTGACGGCGAAATAGAGATCGAGTGCAGGTAAGGTGTCACAAAGCGTTTGACCGTCTTCCTCATTGAACCCAAACCCTAATTCGATACAGCCTTTGAGTTCATTCAAATCTTCGTCTGTCAAATCATCGTGAACCCCAATATTCCTTCTCCGTTCATGTTGCAACATCTGATTCCGTCTTTTCTCCCACGCAATGTCTCTCGGAGTCGCCGCCTCCGGAATTGCCAGAAAAACAAGTTTTCGGCCCTCGCCCATATTATATATAATTAATCAATCGTAATTGATCGATAATCACAATTACCAATTAACAATTACAATTACAATACGGACTTAGATTGTTAATTGTGATTTTCATGAGCTCTGCCACCTCTGCCCCGAGCCCTTGTGGGACAAGAGGATGGAGGCCGAGGAGGTTTAAGGTCTAATATCCCTCTTAACATTCATTTCTCAATACCACCTCTCACTCTCACCATTCATTTCTAACATCCCCACCCACATTACTTAATTTTAGTTTCTTACCACTCATTTCTTTTCTTGGATTTGCTTCAATAATCAATATCATCCTCATATCTTCTTCTAAACCAACCCTCAAATTAAGCAAATTAATAATTAAGCTCCCCTTTTCTTTCATTTCTTACTTGCACATACATTCCACTCAAATTCGTTTCCAACTCCTTCCAATCTCATTCGCCCCTTTTCAACTCCCACAACAATGTCTGGCATGCATGTAAATATCCCCCATTCTCAATATATATATATATATAATTTTGTTACATGTAACAATCGTCCATATACAGCATATGTACATGACTACATGTTAAGTAGTGGTGACTGGTGAGTCAAAAATACAACTTGGGACATCAATGTAATAAATACATGACATATTTTTATACACTAGATTAATCTAATAGCTAAAAATAATGGAAGGAGTACCTCTTAAATAAATTGATAAAATAACTTGAAAATATTTTATATCTTACCCCATAATAATAACAAGTTTCCATAATGATCTTAAATTACAAAGTTTGCTATTAAATTATTTTTATAATCAAAGTACCCCTTATGAAAGCATCATGTTGTTCCATTCTTAATTTAGTTGTTAATCATTTTAGTTTTTAGATAAATTGAAAGAAAGTCAAAATAACTTTTTATCTAAAATTAGTTTATAAAATTCCTTCATACCTAAACTTCAATTAAAAAGGTAAGTAGGGATAACATCTAAAATTAACAACTTAATAATAAAAATTATTAATTAAATAGATAAAATAATTAAATAAATATATCTCTACATATTTATATCATTTATATTTTCCTTATAGTACATGCCTATATTTTTTTTAAAAAAAATAAAAATAGTCGATAGTACGTTCATATAATTATGAGTGTAATTAGTTATAATTATTTTTATATTTTTCGTATAAAAAAATATTTTTTATATACATTTTATTACTTCTTCTAGTCAAATATTATTTAATCATACAAGGAAAATATATCATTAACATATTTATTCACCAATATGAGAAATAAATGTTATGCTTTGTGAAAATGATCTACAAAAAAATATAGAGGAAGGAAATATAAAGAATCTATTTATGATGTTATATACACATGACACCTAGCTTAGTTAAAATTGAATAAAGTTATACTATTATATAATTTATATATATTGATAAAATAATTATAAACAATTAAAAGAATTTTATAAAACTAAAAAATAGTTTTGACTTAGTTATAAAAAAGTGACTTTAATTAAGAATAAAATATAATAGTTATCGTAGAAATAATATGTGATTTCTTGGATTAAATTGAAAGTTATGGAGAGTCCACTTAAACTTTAAAATTAGCGGGACTAAATTGAATCACTCTTAAAGTTGAAAGGGCTTCTTGTATTATTAGCATTAGTTGTAGGACTATTTAATACATTTTTAAAATTTTTGTGTAAGTTTTTATTACTTAAACTAATAGGTTGTAGAATTACACGTTAAAAGGAGCAGCTATTCACGCATTTTAATCAATTAGATTTTTAAAATTTTTTAGGGTTTCAGCAAGTATTAATTTAAAAATCACATCAAGTATCATTATTATTACAAATATAAAAGCCATATGTTATAGATAAAATTTGATCCTCATATTTCAGAAAGAAAACTTCAAACTCATCATGTTCTTCTCTTGGTTCGTCCATTCAGGTAAGAGTTATCATGAGGATAGCTTAGAGCCTTAGACCACCACCTCTCCCATTATAACAAAAAGACAAAAACACATAAAATCTGTCTTAAAGTAATTATATATATATATATATATATAAGAAAGAACTTAATTTATCCTCTACTCTTTTATCCTACAAACCATAACCATTATACCAAGAATCTACTATTGGCTTTTGTTTTCTGTATGATCTTTGCTTTCTTGAAAGCTCGGGCTGGGGATTGGATGAAGGCTATTTTCTGGCATACGAAGAATCCCCTAAGCCTAAAGTCGTTGCCAAGCCCAAAACTACAGTTGCAGCTAAACTGCTAATGCAATTGTGAAAATTCCCAAGGTTGCTAAGACATTAGCGAGATGGGAAGAAGATGATGAAGGCGAGAAAGAGTGTGAAGAAAGCTAAAAAGTCCAGAGCCTCCGGTGAAAAAAGCACCAAGCCACCAACAACGACGGCTAAGAAGTAAAAATAGTGTTTGTTTGTTTGTTAGTCAGTTAGAATTAGCTCAGGACTTTGGACAATAAATTGGTTTGGACGGATGGATAGGAGTATAGTTGATTTACAAGCCATATTCCTAGTTGACGCTACTTACCATAATTTAATAACTTGTAATGTAATGACGGGAAAATTTACTATACAAGTTGGTATGACTCAGCCTCATTCGTTGTTTCTTGTGGCTCCAACTCCAAACCCGGGAATTGTCCAATGTCATGACCTTGGAGTGGTTGAAACTCCTGTTCTAAACCAACAGCAAACTCTGATGGATGGGCTCCGCCGCTTTGGAAATAGTCTGCAATCTGTGTCAAGGGTAAGTTGGTTATTTATTTTGTGATCCATATGATAATGATTTTTCAAAGGCATTTCACCTCATTCATCACCATCGGGTGTAATTTCAAAGATTTGTTGCATAATAAAATCGACAAAATTGAGAATGGTAATTACATGGTTAGCAAGAGCCATTCCGCTTAACACTGCCGCCTCTATACTTGAACCTAGCAGCCAATCACCACATATACCAGCTCTTCCAAAGGGATCAAAGATGCAGGGAATACCGGGTGTATTAGTCGGCAGTGCTGCACCCCTGCAAATGCCGCAATCAAATCAAACATTACTTAGATACTCTGAAATGCTACCACCAGAGTTATTATTATTGTTTTTCTATCGTCTGGTTTCAGTATTAAGGTGTCCTAGCGAACTGATACATTAGAAATGCTACTTCGATCTGAGTACATAACGAAACCTTGATTGAAAAATATTGTCCAAATAAGAATCACAATTCAATTTATACATCCGTAATTACAAAGATGATTTTATTAAGGTATCCTCATGCTGCCTAAATTCTTCACCATTGAATATGCTTTAAGGATTGAACTTGATTATCCAAATGAGCTTATTCAACTAGCATAATAGGCATATTATATTTACTTTAGAGGTTAGCTGTCAGCACAAGCACTGAGTACAGATATACATTAATTTACACGGCCAAAATATTAAATTTATGGCAGTAAAATTGTCAAAGCAATCAACCTGCTCAATACTTCAAGATAAAATTCTTACCTGTCCAAAGAAGTAAAAGATTGATTTCTTACCATAATTGGAGCCTGGTATATAATGGTTTTTGAAGGGATCCTTTCGATAGTCCAAGGGCAGCCTCTACACCCTCTAGCATGCCTGCCTTTACCTTAGTTGCAGTTGCAGTAGGGATATTTTCCTGGCAAAAGTGGTTGGCTGAATAATCAATTATAAAACATGGAAGAAAAAGGAGAAAAAGCTATGCAATCAGGCATCTTAGTAAATAAGTTATGGTCAGTGCATGTCAATATAGTTAAGTTACTTAATAGTAAATTAAGCAAGTCTCTTCAGTTTAATCATAGTTCTAGATAAGGTAACAGAATATAAGATAGGTAAGGTAAAATAATCTGACCATTGAGGTCTGCACAAACTAGAAAAAATAAAAATCACTTTGTTCACAAGTCAGTATCACTGTACTGAAAACTTAATATTCCAGGTCCAGGCTCAAATTAAGGTTCTATGTGTACATGAATCACCAACCTGAATGGCAAACCAAAAAAAAAACACCAACCTGTGGAACCTTATTTTGCTTTCCATAAGCAGCAGTGCTCAGAAAGGTCCAACAGTGAGGACCTACGCTCTGGGATTTCAGTAGTTTTTTGGTATTATTGGCCATCCATGATAGAGAATCAACTCCTTTCACAAAAGCACCTTCAAAGGGAACTGCGGTTATGCTGCCTGGGAGAGGAAGGGGATCATCAAATGCTGCTAGAAGGGCCCATATTGAACTCAACTCCAACCTCTAGCGCAGTGAACAAAACAAAAACAAGAAACAGTGTGAAAAGAATGTAACTGTACCGAACAGTAGATGAAGTTGACTAGTGTACAAGTTCATAATATCAAACGAACTGAACAGGAAGATGGTTTAGGTCTACCTTCATTTGTTTGGCAATTAGTGGTAATCCTGATGACATAAGCAATCGATTTGCACATTTTCCTGTCAACAAAACAGACTAGTAGTTACTAGAAATGGCTCGAGCAACATGTCAAACTCTCGCCAGAAAATAAATTCAAGCAGCATTTTGAGAGCCAAATATCATTCTAGATAAGGGCTCTCCAGACCCATAAAAGTGGAAAGAAGGCGAAATATTGTAGAAAGATTCAGCATTACCAAGCACCAAAAAAAAAGCGGTAAATACCGTATAGCCTGAAAATTTCATCATGATAGCAATCTAAACAGTCACCCACACAAGGAAAAGACTGTGTCTCATAGTTTTATCCCTTCTTTCTTTTCTCTTCTGAAAAAATTCTGTCTATAATGAAAGCATTGCAGCAAAAGCAGTATAGGTATGCCCAGTCAAGCTAAAGATAGGCATAATAGGTTACCGTTGTGTGCAACAACAATTGCATCAAATATCCCACAAGGTTTCCCATTCTCACTCAAGTGCCACATCCCATTGAACGGCTCAAGTTTACTGATCCAGCATGGTCTGACCACACTAACCATGCTAGTCTGCACTGAAAGTTAAATTCTGATCAAGCACAACACAGGAACGGCAGCAGAAACAGAAACCCTGGAATTATAAACAGTGAAACAGAGGTGTTTAACAGAAAAAAAACTGGTTTATTAATTATTGAAGCAAGCAACAGAATATCTTCTTTGGACAAGTCATCAATTTAACAGTGATACTTGGGACTTAGCAGTTAGCACAACTACCCCATGCCCAGTCAAGCTGGTATTAAATGAAAATTTAATCACCTCAGACAGTAATGAATCGGCAAGGGGCCTCATTCCATTTGTGCCAATATATCTTGGAGGAGATGATGGAAATGGAACAAACTGACCGCCATTATGAAGTTCTCCAATTGTACCCTGCCACTCGCGGACCAGACCCTTCTCCAACCAAGCATTAAGCAGCTCACTAAACCGTGAATCATTCGCTGTAAAGAATTGAGCTGCATGATCAAATATCAACGGCTGAGGATCAATAACTCTGGTTCCCATTCTTCCTCCTAGACCATGTATACCCTAAAAACAATATGCACAAAAAGAAGGTTAATCCCTAAAATTGTTCATTCATTTTTCCTTTTTCATACAGTAGCCTTTAGGGGAAGGGAAAATTTCAATGCTTCCGTCACAATGTTCTTCCGTTATCTCATACACTCATTGCTTGTCGATGAAAATAAATGAAATATATAAAAGCTAATGTAAAAATTATACAATTCCCAGCACCGACCGTGTCGAATACAGTCGAGCGAACACCTCGCTTCGCCAAATACTCAGCGCAAATGAGACCGGAGATTCCTCCGCCGATAATGCCGACAACTGGGTCATCTGAGATTGGAGCTGTGAAGTTCACTTGCTCTTGGCTGAATGTTTTCTTGAGAATCGATCTTCTCGATGTGCCATAAGATGATCTCTTGCGGCTTTTTGAGGTAGTCTTTTGCTTATCCATGGTGAATTTGGGCTTAGGTTTCGGGATGTCGAGTTTGGATGTACATGGCAGAGTTCGGAATCGCGAGTATGAGAAGCTAAAGGAAGATTTAGGGGTCTTGAGGGGTTGGAGAGCAAGAGAAGAAGAAAACGAATAACAAGTGACCATGGTTTAGAACTTAGAAGAAAGGAGATAACGTAAATCCGAGGTGACCGAAATAGGCGTGAAACGCAACAATATAAAGCACGAAAGATGAGTCCATTAATTGATGATTACTGTCTCCTAATCCCATGCATGTTACTCAGTGAATATCTGATGTTTTAGAGAATTTTTTTTTTTAAAAATATGATGTTTTATAAATTTAATATAACATTAATTATTTATTTACCATTTTATCCCTATTAAATATAGTAGAGTCATAAATGAATAAGCATTTCCCAAGTATTTCTATTATTTTCAATAGGGATAGTTTAGTCTTTTTATCTCATTTTTCTCTTCATTCTAGGTGAGCCAATCATTTTCTTAATCTGTGTGTATTTACCTTAAACATCAGATATATAGAACCGAAGGAAATATTAATGATGAGCTTTGATTTTATTTTAGAATAAATATAAATTATAAAATATTTGATTTCGAAACATAGTCTTGATTCTTACCATATTTATTCTAAAAAAATCGTAAGTATTGAGTTTCCTAGCCTGTCGTCAAATCTCGCGTGCGCTCTCTCTCTCCATTATCTTCTACAATTTCATTCAAACATAATGCGCTAATATTATATTTTTCAAGTCATGTATAATAGTTCCGAACTTTCGAAGGTTTCCTAGAAGAAAAATAAAATTGATGGATAAGTCTTGCTTATGTTGCATATTGATGCTAACTTGCGAATTTCAACCACAAAAAGTTATCAGAAATGTTGACTAATTTCTTATAATATATAATCAGTTTCTCTCAGTGCTAACATAGTTCCACAATAAATAAATAATAAGAATTCCGCAGAAGAACCAAAACGGCCAACCTAATAACGTTTTTGAAAAGCATATAGGATAGGAAACTGACATAGTAAAACTGCATAGCATCCCATATAGAAGTTCTACCTACACAAAGGAATATTTCATATAGACATAGTATTACTATTATCCTCTCGCCAACGGGCAGGGGCAATCAAGGAATATACTTTTTAATACATATTAGATCATAACTCTATCTTTACATGTAATGATATATACCAATATATAACTTACAAAATATATACAATTCAAGTTAACACAAGCAAATTAAAAAGTCAGTCCAGATGAAAAGAAGATATATAGGACCATCTCTTCTGCAAACAGCCCCACAAAGTGACCAAGGAAAATGATGGCTGTTGAGGTCAGTAAAAACCTGGAAAGCTCAAGATTGGACAGATATATCTGCATTTGCCTGCTCAGGGATTTTAGGAGGAGTAGCTTCTGTTTCTTTATCCAGTTTTGGTCGTTCTTTGGTTTTGCAACTGCCGTTACTGTTATCCTTACTTTTTGTTTTACCTCCCTCTTTGACATTAACTAGGCTGTGACGTTGAGCTCGAGTACAAATTTCTGGAGATGGGAAGACAGCATCACCACAGCTCTTCCTCCGGCTTAACTTTGGCGATTTAGGCTTAGTCAGTGGCAGCTGCTATCAAAGGAGATAGAGTGAAGATCATTTTTATCATAGCCTATTCACTAGTTAAGATTTTAGGTCCTCCATTTGAAAAGAACTAGAAGTGACTTTACATGAAATGTGAGTGCACTTTGCACACATAAATTCAGCAATTAACATGAGAGCACTTAGGACCCCGAAAACTTGAACTAAAAGTACAATACAAGTTTGTAAGGAGGACAAGTTACTGAACTCAGTGATTGGTATATCCTGGTCACAACTCACAAGTAAAAATTCTTCACATCGTCATTATGAATACTATTTCCATTTGACTTCAGTAAGTCTATCCAAGTTAATACAGGGATTGTCAATAGATAGTCATACTCATCCAGCTTCTCTTCAAAGTAGGAAAAGACAAGTGAAAAAGAGGAGACGGTACCTTTTTGATTTCAGCCTTAGGCGGAGGCCCCTCATAGTAGAAACTTGGCACAGGCTTTGCTTTAATTACCAGGGACTTTCTTAATTGCTTGATAGCAGCTTCTCTCTCTTCCTATTGAATAAACAGTAAATAAGGAGGTATTCAATCAATTCAATGAGCATTAAGATTACGTAACATAGAGAGAACCGATACACATGGAATAGCCCACAAAAGAAAAGGAAAATTTTTAATTTAAGAAAAAAAAAAACTTGGGTGTACAGCATGTGATGGTAAGAGAAAGATCTTCATACTTTCTGCCTCGCTTCATACTGGAGTTTTTCTTCTTCAAGAGCTCGATGTTTTTCCCCTAATTTCTGATAAAACTGGATAGATAAACCAAATTGAAGATAAGAACCAATAACTACCTCCTGGATTCAATTGACATTATCAACTGGGAAAGCAGTCAGGCACACAGAATATACCTCCTTTCGTTTCTCTGCCCGTTCTGTGCATCTAAATGTCGGGGCTACACCCACCGTTACCTTCGATCTGCCAGTGCGCCCAGATGCAGCACTAATATGTATGGTTAAAGAAATAAATGACATAATAATTTCCACAATTAGTTATACAGTATCTATGTTTGGAGAGTACCAATATTTCTGATTAAGATTCGTATAAAAACAGTAAAATATTTGGGATAGCTATTTTGTGTCAAAACCATCAAATTATTCAAGTGTTGAGGATACGAGGATGCTACAGAACAATTATCTTCATCATCATGGTATTTCTTATCTTCGGATTGCAAGAGTGTCCCTGATGAAAGAGGTGAATCAGGCTGAAAATAAATGGGGAAATTTTGCGCATCAGTAAAATATTCCCTCACCAGCATAAGCCATATGAACAGATAAGTCCTTAACCATTGTTGATCCTTTTTTTTAATGGGTAACCGGCCAGTTTTGCTCAGATATCATTTGAAAGACTACTAGTAAAGTCAATCTTAATTAGGGTTAACTGTATTTTTATTCGGCATGGTATAAAAACTTCTAATGATTAAGTACATTTGAAGCATAAGTGTGTCTAATCCTGTAAACTATAGTTTATTGATTTTATTGATTTAGTAATATTATTATTAGGATTATTGTAACTGACTTTTGGGTTTAAATATTAACTGTATTGCAGAAACATATATCAGAAAAGAACAAACCTGCATTAAAAAAATAGAACAAAAATAATATCCTAGCTGTGTCGATCTGGAGAAAGTTAAAAACCTCACTTTCTCATTTCCTCAAGTGCTCTTGCAACTAACCTGATAAAAGCTTTATTCGATCATGCGATGCCTATTATGAGCAAGTGACTGTGTTCGTAATTGAGTACTTAAGGAAACAAACAAAAAAGGGGGAGGGAGTGGGGGCGCTCCCGACAGGTTTGTTAGTTTAGAAACAAGAGAATATCAACAACTCAACATGTTCACTAGACCAGAGACAGCAGTCAATACTTTAGTTTCAAATACCTCTGAATTTTTTGTTGAGCTAGATGAGTGAGTATTATCATCAGCGTTTAGTGACAAGTTCCCACCAGTTTCAATGGCTTGGGTATCAACAGTCTGGGTGCTGGAATCATGCTTTTCAGTAGCCAGATTAGATGACTGTGGAACAGAGAATTTTGCATGCCATTTTTCCACAGCAGTAGAAGTAGAACTAGTATCAGGCAAGCTGAACTTTTTAATGTCACCCATCTTCTGTGCTTCAGGTTTCTCATTCTTCAACTCAGGCATGTCAGCATTATGATTTGAGCTTTTGGCACCCAAAACTTCCTTCTTTACAGGACTTTTCTCAGCAAGAGAATTGGCTCCATCACTTGCCTCTACCTCGCGATCCTTTGGTTCAGCCTTAACTGCTGCGATTTTGGGAGAAAAATGTACTTTATCATTAAAAGTACCATTTGAAGCCCCTGTGAAAGAATTTGGCCTCTTGTCGATAACATGTATGCCAGTAATTTCCCTCCCCATGACGCTGAAAACATTAACTTAGAGGGTAAGCAACGTAATAAATACTGAACATCTAAAAATGCTAACAACCCAAGAAAGAAAATTCAAACCAAGCACAAAAGTACCAATTAAAGACGAGATGAAAGCATAAATTTTAGCAAAAAAATATTACAGCACCATTTAAAAAAATTACAGAACACAAGAAAGAAAAAGTCAAGAGATTGATAATTCTCATAAAAATAGATCATTCTTTTCCATGACTTTGTTACTTCAAGCCAACATGGCAAGAAGCATTTTACCAACCAATCTAAAAGCTTGAGAAAAGAACTTGAAGTTAAGAAAAGAAGACGAAGTGTCCTATTGATGCGCCTCGATGTGAAAAGTAAGAAAATGGACAAGTGGGGCTGTTCAGGGGAAGATTCTAGGAATTACTGCAAAAAACTGAAAATATCGTTTTGGTCCGATTCGAGTTACAGAGGAAAAGCTTAACATGAACCCAACAAATCCAGAAAATTCAGGAGAATCCACATGGCAGAAAATAGGGAGAAGGCAAGCAGAATTAAATTCTTCCTTTTGATCCTACGCTTGCATTTCAAAATATTTTTAATAGAAATAGCTCATATTGGCAGCTAAAGCCACGAATTGAACAGCCATGAAAGAAGATGATGTTCAGATATTACTAAAATCTTATTCACAGGAACTAAAGCCAACTTTGAGAAATAGCAAGTTAAAAAATCCCCCGCCCCAAAAGAAAAAAAAAGTTTCAGCTCTGGGCTAACGTGGTCGAAATTGGAGTTCGACAGCCTCCGGTGTAATAATCACAGAAAAAAGGAAATACAATAAATGATTCCCCCAAAAGCAACACATCGCTGGGTTTAATATCTACTGCAACCTCAAAGATCGACATCAACATTGCGATAATGAACAAAAACTAACATATAATGAGTGGGAAACGCACCAGAATCAGCTTACAATATCAAATTTTCGCTCAACGTTCCGCTTCGATCTATCAGGATCCCGAGGCCTTCCTCCTTCTCCTGCGTGCTTCTACGTGCGAAATAGAAATAACTCAGATATGCTTGTATGATATTCCTTGTCTTCAGGGAGAATCACAAAATCTTTTTTTCCATTTTCTTTTCGATTTGCTTCGATGGTTTATAATATAGGCTGTAGCTATATTTATATGGGGAGACCTTCTTTCCGTGGTCTAACGGCGATACTTTTTCTTCCATTTTCCTATTTTAATTTCGGTAGGCTCGAACTATTGACGGCGTTAATGGACAGCGAAATTTCAACACAGTGACGTTAAAGTCAAATATAATTAAAACTCCGATCCAAATGGTAAATATGACAAAGAGAGAAAATGACAGATGACAAATAAGATGAGGCGATGAAGGGATTGGGATTGGCATCGAAACATGATATTATACTTATTTTAAACATGTTTTAGATAAATTTGTTTTATTGTGAGATCAGATTATTAACACATATGAGAGAATGTGTATCAAATATTATATAAGGGAAGTAATAATTAATAGTTTTAAATGTAAGTATCGTTCTCATGAAAAATATGGTTTATTTATATAAATAATATATAAAAAAAAAAGTATTTAGATTTTTAGGACAAAAAAAAACTATTTAGATTTTTGGGACACTCGGATATGGTCCGAGTGTCCCAATACAAGTGGCACAATCACCCGGTGCCACGTGGCACTAAGTGGAATTTTATTTTAAAACTTTTTTTATTTTTTTGGGACACTCGGATCCCAAAAAAATTTAAACCGACCAATCACGCGGTGCCACGTGGCACCGCATGATTGGTGCAGTTTAAATATTTTTTTGTGGAGGATGAGGCCAATATAATGGGGGTGGTTTGGGTAAATGGGTTGAGGTTTAGTGAGAGAAATGTGAGATTGAAAGAGTGAAAAAAAAATATAAGAGAGTTAAGTATATGTAAGTATTGTTAATTTTAGTATTGTTAATTTTTTTTTTGAAAATTATACTTTAAAAATAATTTAAGAGTTAAGTATATAATTTTAAATAATGTTGGTTGATATTAGACAAATTATTTACAAAAATCACAAACATCAACAAATTAAAATATCAACCAACATTATTTAACAAAATGTACTCTTTATTTTAAAAATTATATACTCACCTCTTGATCTTNAATAGTTTTTTTTTGTCCTAAAAATCTAAATACTTTTTTTTTTATATATTATTTATATAAATAAACCGAAAAATATTTGTTTTACTTGTAGAAAACCTCTGACTTTAACGTTATATATCGGGTGCATTTCAACCTAATTGACCTTATTTTTTTTGCCAAACTCATAATAGCGAAGAGGAGATTGTTTCTTTATTTTTAATTTTTTCAAATACATATTATCTATCCAACTTGTAAGAGATTGATATTTGATCAGGTTCTTTCTACATAGAGATAAGTTCAAAAGTGTGAATACTTTTATAATGAAACTTCAACATCTAAATTAATTTTAGGTTAAAGTATAATTTTGATTTTTTTTATTTTTTGGTCAAATTATAAATTAATTTTTTTTCTTTTACAATTGTAATTACATATTTTTATAAAAAATTTCATTGTTAATCTTATCTTAAATTTTATCTATCTCAATGACGTAATCAAATGAGATGAATATATTTATTATTCAGTATCAATAAGGCAATGACAAATAAATATCTCAACACCTTAATTTCGTTAGAATATTGATTGATAGTACAAATTTAGTAACTGAAAAATTCTGATCTTGACATTGATGAGAATTAAACAATCTTCCAGCTCAGCTTGTCTGATAAAATCGGATCCCAAAGGAATAAAGTGTATGAAAATAATAACAAAAAAGAAGTGCTTTTTAAGATAAAGTTTTGTGGACACTATAAAAATATGGTTTAAAGTAAAAGCATTCATTACTTTTATCCACTTTGACCAGACAAATGAAGGCAGCTTATTTAAAGTAAAAATATGGTTTCTTAAAATTAGGTGTTGTAAAACAGAGTTTAGATTAACTTTCCGTATGAAATAATAAATAAATATTTATTAATAATAATACTATTATATTGTAAGAAATAAACTATTTTTTCTTTGTAAAATTATTTGGAAGTTTGTGGACTCAAGTGTTGGAGATAAGTTAGAGGAATCAGTAATTATTAGATCCTACACTAAAGTTGACATTGATTGGTTAGCTTTCACATATAGCTTACTTTTCGCCTCCAATTTTGAATATCCGACATTCCACTCCTTTCAGGAGTCCCACGAAGTCTAAGGATTCCTTTAATTTCCACCCACTGCGTGAAGAATGTTTTCACGGTCCCGTTCAACTTCTTAATAATTTGGCTAAGTGTATTTTGGGTCTTATAATTTTAATAAAGGTTTCAATTTGGTTCTATAACTTTTTTTTGTTGTAATTTTAGTTCCATAATTTCTAAAAATATCTCATCGTTGGTTCCAAGTTGATTTCTATCTATTTTCTGCCGTTATAGATGATTTAACATACTGAGTTGAATGATGACGTGGCAAATATGAGTGAAGTGGATTTAACAGCAGATAATGGATATAAATTAACTTGGGACTAACGGTGAGACGTTTTCAAAAGTTATGAAACCAAAATTGTAACAAAAAAAGTTATGAGACCAAATTGAGACATTTGCTAAAATTATAAGACCAAAAATGCAACAAAAAAATTATGAGACCAAATTAAAACTTTTGTCAAATTATAAAACAAGAAGTGTACTTTAATCATGATGCATAAGCATAACGTTTTTTAATTAGTCCAATAATTCGGCATCAAAGCTTGTATATATTATAAGAAAAATGGGGGTCCATTTCGCTTGCTTTTACTTTCTTTTTCTAATCGCACCGACTAACACAAGAACCGCACATATTTGGTCCTCTTGATGTGAGCTCATCCATCAAACTTATTGTATATTACACCGTATATATGTGCTTTAAAAACCGCAAGAGGAGACGTGTAAGCATATATACATAATAATCCATGATTAGTCAATTGTCTTGTGGAATTATCGAGCTTACAAAAGCCCAACACGCCGAGATGTAAAGGGAGGATCGCAACCAATCATAATGATTAACAAGTCGATGGATGCATGTATGTAACATATTTAAGTGTATGTCAATGACAAATTAAAGAGCATGGATCCCACTTTGTACATCACTACTTTGCTTTCTCATTTTTCCTCAAGTAATCAACATTTTTTTTGGTCCACTCATGAGTAATCAATCACCCTTAAAATATGGGATTTTTTTACTCAACAAAAATTAAAAGGGAAAAATTAGTTACACAAATTGCGTGTGTGTGTGTGTTTTTTTTTTTTTTTTTTTTTTTTTTTTNTGTGTTTTTTTTTTTTTTTTTTTTTTTAGTATTGGGGTGGTTTCAAGTTTGATTATAAACAAGCAAATTAATAATGATGGACATACCAGAATCGTATTAATTTGAGACGCGCACGTGTGGAAAATAAACCCCACATGTTGAAAGAAAGTGAAGCAAAGAGCAATTTGTGTGATTTGGTCTGGAACTTTAGAGTTTTTTTTTTTTGATACACACAAAAGATCAGTTACAAAAGAAGATCAGAAAAAATAACATAAAGTTTGGGACTCGCACTACACATATTGAATTATTGATATACCTCAACAACAATATTGTGAAACTTTTTTTTTTTAAAGAACAATATTGTGAAACTAACATGTTACCATTTAAAAAAAAAGGCAAATTACACTTTGGTACCCTGTGGTTTGGTCATATTTCACTTTGATACCATGTGGTTTAAAAAATGACACTTTGGTATCCTATGGTATTCTCCATTAACACTTTGGTATCTTTTGGAGCTATTTTGTAATTTTAACCATAACAAATTTTACAAAAATTATATATTGACCCCAAAATATTTTCAGAAAATTACAAATAAGTCCCTAGATACATATTATCTAGGGGCTAAAATGAAAACTAAAAAGTTTTTGGGGTCAATATATAATTTTTATAAAATTTATTATGGTTAAAATTACAAAATAACTCCAAAGGGTACCAAAGTGTTAATGGAGAATACCACATGGTACCAAAGTGTCATTTTTCAAACCACATGATACCAAAGTGAAATATGACCAAACTACAAAGTATCAAATTGTAATTTACCCAAAAAATGTTATGATTTAAGTTTGGACCTGGGCTTTGAGATGACTTGGGGAGGAAGCCCATGAGAAGAGGGTCATAAACTAAAAATCCCGATCTGAAAAATAACTACCAAGAACAATTTCCCTCTCGTCCTAACTGATTCGTCCCCTCACAGAATTAATCCCAACTGCTTCATAAACTTTACCGCGTCCACATCCTATTAGAAGCCGCCACGTGGAATAGTCTGAGTGGTTATGATCCCAAGACTGACGTCCTATATAAGCCTGGCTCTAACAGATCATCCTACTTTACCGATCGAGCCTTTCTTTAGTTTCATTGGGAGATCGATCAGAAATTAATACAACAAATAAGGCGCAAGAGAATTAGTAAGAAAGAGTTAGACGACGACGATGACAATGACGACGACGACCGTTGCTGCTAATGGAAACACTAGTGATACTGAAGCCCCCAAGAAGACCGTAACCACCGATTCTGCAGCTAATGGAAACACTACTGATAATACTGAAGCCCTCGACAAGAACGTCACCACCGTTGCTACGGCCAACGGAAACACTGAAATCCCTAAAACCAACACTGAAAATGTTGACACTGATACTGAAGCCCAGAAAAAGAACAGGATCCAGGTTTCCAACACTAAGAAACCGCTTTTCTTTTACGTCAATCTCGCCAAGGTATCCATATTTTGATCTGTTTCCTTGATTACGATTTCTTTTATGTATACAATGTATGAAATGCGATTGCGACATATTGAAATTGAATGGCTCTGAAGAGAGAAAAAAAAACGGCTCAAGTGTAGTGTTGTAGATTAGGAAATTAGTTTTTAAATCCGAGTTCCTTTGGGCCTTTACTTGCATATTGTTGGAAATCATTTTTTCTCGTCTGGATTGCATTTCTTGGCTTTTGATTCAATGTTTGGAAACAACTCCTGTGTTCTTAATCTATGGGATGCAGTAACTACAAAATGTGAGAATACGTTGTTGGCTAGACTCTGTACATTTCCCCCTTTTCCGCGTCATGTGTTTTTTCTTTCTTTTGACAATTTGTTCTGTAATTGTTGTCAGTTCTTGGATCTGCATTTTATGTATTTTGATGTTATATAACCCCCTGAATATATAAATGTCTTCTTTAATGCAGAGATACATACAGCAGCACAATGAGGTTGAGCTTTCTGCCTTGGGAATGGGTACCTTTTTTTATCCCAATATTTTTATATATATGTTTTTCCTTTAGTTTCTCTGTGGACAAAGATGTTTTGTTTTCTTTGTTCAATAAGCAAATTGTATTTTAGCAACCTACGGGATATAGCTACTAGCTAAGGGTTATTTATTATTCTGCAATTATGTTAAGGGCTTTTCTTTTGGCTTCTGATAATTACTACCGGATAATTACTTATTATTAAACCTGTCTGTTGACTGTTATCATTGGCTTTCTCATCCTCATTGTTGCTAAGTCACAAATTGTATTGAGACTAAAACTGAAAGATTAGTTTCCACATATTATTCATCTGATATAGTTCTTTTCATTAATATAACAAATGCTCGAGTATTAAAAACTAACACGTTTCTTCCTGTATAGCTATCGCCACTGTCGTCACAATTGCTGAGATTTTGAAGAACAATGGACTCGCCACTGAGAAGAGTAGGACTTTTTCTAGCTCATTGTGTGTTATTGATGTTTGATTTGCATGATGGTTGTAGCTAACTAATCAATATAATCATGGGATGGAACAGAAGTTTTGACATCTACTATTGGCATGAAGGATGAGAGTAGAGGTCGTCTGGTGCACAAGGCTAAGGTGTGTGAGTGTGTGTGTGTTTCAAGGCTGCTGATATACATATTCTTTCACTGTATGAAGTTTAATTCGTTTTCTTGATCCTTTTCAGATTGAAATTGTGCTGGGAAAGTCTGAGAAGTTTGACAATTTGGTGGCTCCTGCAACCAAAACTGCATCCGAAACAGCTATTGCTAATGCCAAGAAAGGGTGAAAATAGGGGAGACCTGTCAATAATGTACACCGGTTGTAGTTAATATTCTGATTCTTTTGCGCTGCTTGCGACATAGAGATATAACTAGGGGGAGTACATATATAATTGTACCCATGACATGAGGGAGGTAAAGGGTGAAGTTACTATGATAATGACACAAGGCACTACTACTGAGTGGTCTTACTCTAATTAGTAGAGCTCAACTTTTCCTTGTTGCAGTTTATAATATTTCTTTAATTTGCTGCCAACATTTGTTATGACATGTCTTAAAATAACTTGTCAGTACGCCTTTACAAATAAAACTTTGTTTAAACCCCAAAACATTACACCATCTGCGTGGACTCCGCTAAGCATTCTATCAACAAATTACTCGACCTGTAAAGCTGCTGTTACATGAGTGTGACATTTTCTAAAAATCTGAGACAGTACAGTACTAAGTATACTTAAGAGAGGTCAAATACAGAATTAACTTGAGTCACTTTGACTCCGCCCAAGAGTAACAATGATCGCCGCAATATATTCTCAACAGACACTCACTCTTTAGTGTCAGTTACACGAGGGATATGTGGCTTAGGAGCTAGGACCACCACTCTTAATAACTTGTGTCTTCGTCCAAAATTGAACGTGATGCTCCTCAATCCTCATCCTCATCCTCGTGGTAGTGGGTTCCACTACGAGTAAGATCAAAGACTTGTCCAAATTAAACCCCCACACTTTTTTCTTTAAAATAGCCCAGCACAATTGAATTAGCTTATCCTCGTGGACACTGGACATCATTATCACAATTAAGGATTTTGACATCACATTTATGGATCACATCTTCCTTTTCATAAGGCTATATATCTATTCATTCGATTAGTAATACTTAAGTTTAAATTTGAAAAATGTAAACTTTATACGGATTCTTCGATTAACGAAGTACATACTACTATTACTAATTACTACATAACATTTTTTTTTATCAGTATTTACTACATAACATAAGCATAGCTTTTTTAACTCGACAGAGATATTTTTAAAAAGAATATCGAGGGACTGTTTACCAACTGTTTACCCTTTCTCTAAAAAATTATACTTGTCTCTGCGCCTGCCCGCCTTCTCTTTCCTATTCCCATTTCCCAAACCCTAGAATTTAACCTTTAATCTGCTATTCCAACTCCAAGTTTCTTTCGATTTTGATTCTTTCCGTCTCCTCTCTTTGCTGTGACTCACTCTCGTGATCCAGGTATGTTTTAACAATTGAGAGACATTTTTATATTCTGGGAGTTGTTCCCCAGTCGATTTACTTTTCAACTTTCTAGATTATATGTTAATTATTACATCTCTCTCGGTCCGTCATGTTAACGGGGCTATTCGTTTTTGTTGTTTATCTTGGCCTAGAGCCCTAGATCAAAGAAGACAATAATTCAATTAAATTTAGCACATGATGTTTAGCGGCCCCCCAACCCTCTCGCAAAAGTAAAGGCACTCTATGTGTAATATCGATTGCCTATGTAGTTCAGCGAAATATCCATGCTTGGAGTACATGTGATTGTCCTGTCACTTATCTCAGTCGAGTCTTAACCTTTTACTTAATATATTTTGTGTGCTTCCGTAGTGAAATCATTGAAATCCCTATGGCTGAAGTTGAACAAAACTTAAGTGAACCTGATGCTGAGCAACTAACTGAGAACTCGGAGCCTGAGCAAAGAGAGTTGCATTTTGAGGAGTCAGTTGCTGGGGCTGCTGAGAAGAAATGGCCAGGGTGGCCTGGAGAAAGTGTCTTCCGGATGTTGGTTCCTGCCCAGAAGGTTGGTGGTATAATTGGACGTAAAGGAGAGTTTATCAAAAAACTTGTAGAGGAGACTCGAGCTCGCATTAAAATTCTAGATGGTCCTCCAGGGACTTCAGAAAGGGCTGTAAGTGTCCTTAATTTTTTCAATTGACTATCTTAAGTAAATCTATAATTTCATTTTCTCTGAGTGTTCTGCAGTGGTTAAATGCAACACACTTTGTTCTTCATTAATTCATCCTGAAATGCTTTCAGCTTTGGTTGTGACTTGTTTAGAGATTTAGACTATGGAATCTGTTTCTTAGTGATTGGAGTTGTTGAATAATGCTCTCTGAATTTTGACAGAGTTCCTTATTGATTGTAATTCTTACAATATGTTGACATCATAGAAATGAGACACATTTCGATTCATCAAGTGTAAGTAAATCTTAAAAGAGCATTGCAGAGTGAAAATTACACTTCAATATTATTACCAAAAAAAAAAATTACACTTCAATATTGGGGATCCTGTTCTTTTGAATAATTGAAATCTATGTTTTATCCAACATTCTGTAATAGTTTATAGCAGTGTAAGAATCTAGTACATGTGCCTAACAAGAAAGTCAAGGAGGAGTATAGATAGTGCCTTTCTTTCCTTCAATAGTCTTTCATGACATTGTACCATCTCCTTGTATAATAAATAGTTAGAAGTTGTTAAAACAACCAAGAGAAATCATGTACATCTTGTTCATGATTTAAAGCATGAATCTACACATGCTCAGCCAAAAAATAAAATCCAATAAGAAGACGAGGAAGAATATTTGGGGAAGATGAGTGATGGAAGAAAAAGGTCCATAAAATATGAATAAATTCTAACAGAAAATGAATCTGTGCAGGTTTTGTGCACCAATTTTAAGGCAACAACTCAATCATCAATTAGATCCCAATCTTGAAGAACCAAAGATCCAGATGCAGGGATCAGGATTGATCATTACAAAGTGCTGAAAAGTTTATAAAAATGTAGATATTTTGTAGCAAAGTACCACGAGGCCCTGCATTTCATCTGGTAAATTCAGAACCTGGGTGATTAATGTCTTGCTGCTGATTGCAAGCAATGAAAAGAAATATATATTTAGCTGTAACACAATAGGGAAACCATCAAATACAAGAAACTAAGTTCTTCTGATTGTCATACATGATATTCTGAGTATAGGATATAAAAGATACTAAATTCTATTAATTAATTTTATTTTCAACATATGGAGCAGCGTTATGTAATATTGATTATTTATCTTTTCATTTTGGTTTTTATTTAGCATATATTGACCATACTGAACAATCAAAAGTTACTGTCACTGCCATGTGCCTCGAGTCTTGCGTCATTTCATACATTGTTAGCCAACTAAAATTATTAATTTTTTCAAGGTAAGTAAGACAAAATGGAAAGGAGTTCAGGCTCAGGGAAATGGTTAGACTTTTAAGTTAGTGATTGTAGAGGGCTGAGAAAGAATAATTTACTTTGCCCTGTGCCATTTTATATACATAATGATTTAATTCTCAAACAAGAGAAAATAAAAAAAAAAAGAAAAAAAGAAAGGGGGGTTTGGGGGAAGGGGATTGGGTTCTTTCTCTGATGAGATCAGGCTGCATAAGTCACCCTTCTTATCTGACGGCCAATCTGTGCTATAAAATGATTCCATAATGAGCGATGTGTCAATACTACAGGCTCATAGAACAAAAGTAGTTCTAAATTTCAGCTTTTAAGTACTGATGTGGACAGAATTTGGCTAACGCAGATTAAGTTGGTGAAAAAGTGGTTCAATTGAGGTCTCAAATTTGGTGAGCATTAGAACTGTTTTGAAATTGATTTGGAATTCAATTATTCCTTCTGTAAAATATGTTGACTGTGGGGATATGGACCACATTGTATCTTAGTAGAATAGTAGTGTAAAGAGGGTTCTATTTAAAACTATTAAGTACCCTAGCAACACAAATAATTGCATGTCATGTGATAATTTTTGTATTAGTTATAAAACTGTTCTTAATATTTTGGATACTAGTAAAATTCTGGAAATTATCATTTTAAAGGGTTGAGATGATATTAACTGTTCTATTATCATTTTCAAATTCTGGAAACAACACTGCCTGGCCGAGATCCCAGGTGGAATATTATTTCTTTGGTAATTACTAATTAGTGCAATTGTTGACTTGTTATTATAAGTTTAAAAATAACTATTTGTTTATCTATTCTATATTGCTTATTTGTGTTGCATTTGCAACTGTGGATGCTGCAGAGCATTTTATGACAAGGATAGTCTGATGGTACTGTTTACTGTTCTTGATTAGGTAATGGTTTCTGCTAAAGAGGAACCTGACTCATCTCTTCCTCCTGCTGTTGATGGCTTATTAAGAGTTCATAAACGGATTATTGATGGTTTAGAAACTGATTCTTCCCATGCTCCTTTGGGTGTGGGTGGAAAGGTTTCAACAAAGCTTTTAGTAGCAGCATCACAAGCAGGAAGTTTAATTGGGAAACAAGGAGGAACAGTTAAATCCATCCAAGACGAATCAAATTGTATCATCAGAGTTCTTGGGGCAGGTTTTAAAGGCTTACCTGTCTTATAAGATTGTTTTTTGTTTGTGCTAGTGCAATATATTTTTTTTGGGTAACCTAGTGCAATATATTTTGCTTCACCAGTAGCCTAGAATTGTATAATTCCATGCTTTTCATGCTAGTGTTTATTTTACAAATTTATCTAATCTAGTTTGGGGGCATAGGTGAGAGATTGATACTAGAGCATATTTCAACCTCTTCTGGATCATTTTACTTTCTCTAGTAGCTAAGCATTGTTTACTCCTACTGTTCTGCAGAAGACCTGCCACGTTTTGCTCTTCAAGATGATAGGGTTGTTGAAGTAGTAGGAGATCCTGCTGGGGTGCTTAAAGCAGTGGAGCTAATTGCCTCCCATCTGAGGAAGTTTCTAGTTGACCGCACTGTAATTCCAATATTTGAAAAGAATGTAAGTGTGATTGCATCTTACATTTGTGTAGTATTTATCTCCCTTGACGGGTATGAGAAATACAACTTGTTTATTCTTTCTCCAGATGCAGATGGCAAATCATCCTGTGGAGCATTTACCACCTCAGCAGTCATGGGGTCCACCTCTGGGTCTTCCTCCAAATGTAAGTGGAGGTCCTGGTTTTGGACCTACTCCTCAATACATGCCACCTCCACGACAACTTGATAATTTCTATCCACCAGCAGAATTACCTCCTCCAGTGGAGAAACAGCCTCATCATGGTATATCTGCCTATGGAAGAGATGCTCAAATTGGTCATGCATCTTCAAACACCCATGCACCTTCCATGGTCACACAGGTACTGTGTTTTTGCAATTTGATTTCCATTGATCTGCAATCCCCAAAATGAAGCATTAGACATTTTAGTTTTTAAGAGAGATGAAGGAGAGTAATGGGAGAAGATCGTGAGTAGTTTCTTGGGTTTTGCACAATTTCTGTGAGATGGAGATTAGCACATGCAAATACTTTGGATGCGTCATCTCTCCTGGTTTGGATGTGTGCTTGTCATCTTTAATTTTTTTTTTTGGAGTGCTTGTCATCTTTATTTGTTGAGATGGGGTAGTGCAGGCGTAATGGTTAATTAACTATAAAAGTTTGTTTTCAAATGCAAATTATGGATGCAGTCCTGGATTACTTTGTAATTTGTAGCCTATATTGATACTTAAGATTTGACAACTGATCTGAGTGCTTGCTCTCGCTAATTGCTATAATTTATTATGTTCAAGTTTTAACTCTAAATTGTTTGACTAACTGTTTTGGCAGATCACCCAGCAAATGCAAGTACCTCTGTCTTATGCTGATGCAGTCATTGGGGCAGGTGGGGCAAGTATAAGCTACATCCGACGAATTAGTGGAGCTACTGTAGCTATACAAGAAACAAGGGGTGTTCCTGGGGAAATGACAGTTGAAATCAGTGGAGCAGCTTCTCAAGTTCAAACTGCTCAGCAATTGGTACAGGTAATCTTGATTCTGTCCTTTTAATTTAGATTTCTTAATGATTGTCATGCTTCATATCTTGCAATTGTCTGTTAGCTTCGCCACTCGCCAGTGCTTTCTGGTAACCTATTTTGCACCAAGATGCGTATATTCTAGATTTTGCTTATTGAACATTACCTAGTCATTCTTAGCTTCATGCTTTTGGGTTTTGGAATTAAGAAAAATTTAACTCCAACTGTATAACTAGCCAAATGAATGTCATCATTTTCCATTCCTCTATGGAAAAGTTGGGAGGTGTGTCATATTATATTTGAAAATGTCACCTTAAGTACTTTGTTGAAAATGCAATTGATTTGTAAGTCTTTCTTGACATGTGCAGAATTTCATTGCTGAAGCTGCAGCACCAGCGCAGTCACAGACAGGTGGGTCGGCTGCAGACCTGGGCTACACTTCTTACCCAGCTCCAGTTTCAGGTTCGGCTCCTGTCTATGCATCTCCACCATCTAACCCAGGACATGCCGGAGGCTATGGCTCAGTTTATGGCGCAAACTATGGATTCTAAGCTGGGCAGTACAAAAAATATGAAATGGCAGGAACAGTGGATTGGATGTATTCATTTAATAATATTAAGGAGTAACGACATTGTGTTAGATGTTATTTCTAAAATATAAGTTAAACCATTGATCTAGATTGTATACAAATCCCTTCTTGTTTGTATTTGGAAAATGTTAAGAGCACTTCACTTTTGAGTTCATGAATCTAGCATTCTAGCCGGTTGGCACATGTATATCTCCTGCTAGCTTTGCACTACTCACATGCGTTTTAAAGTACTATCATCAATTCTAGAAACGTTAGAAAGGAGGAAAGAAAATCTTGTAACTAAACAAATACAATTAACTGTACTGAACAAAATGTTGTCTATGTGATGCCTCAATTACGAGATGTAGTTTCTCACATGTTCCGGGCTCACTGAAGCCATGGCCCTAAGAAGAACACGTGAGATGGTTGAAAATTTGCAAAAGGTCATCTTTAAATCCGATTGTAAGGAACTTGTGACTGTTGTGAATAAATCGCATAAGGAGGATGTTGTCTGAGTACCGATTACTTGCTTCCTTCTAAAATTTACTTACAAAATCCCATAATATTTAGGATTAAAAGAGTCAAAATGCATGTGAAATGATATAATTCACCAAAGTTTCTTAAGTAGATGTGGACTACATGATACTTTTATCTGTTAGATCGTGTTCATTTTGTTTTGGCAGATTCAAAATTTGACATAAAGCATTAGACATGTTAACAATACGGCAAATTCGGAAAACGTGCCAACACTGTCTTGAATCTTTATTATAGACCCGGGCTAGGTAACTTGTATTTATTATTATTGATTTATTTACCTGAGAAAAAGAATTGTCCAACAAGGAAGCACTGGAAATCACCAAATAATGCAGTTATGCTCTTTTTGTTTATCAACTTGATACACATGATTGTGCTAATAATGATAACTGCGCCCGATAAAATTATCTATCGCAATCTAACTGCAAAGTTAAATCCCTAATACCAGCATCATGTAATATATGCAAGACCTGAGACTTGGTGGATGTCTTGTCGGCATCTGTTGACACATGTAGATGCATTGTCCCAACAACATCTGTGTTGGTGAAGCTCCACACATGAAACCTTTGAATGCCATAAACACCCCTAATCTTCAGAACATGATTTAGGGCATCTTTCAACCCCTTTTGATGCATCCTAGGAACTCTTTGGAGCAAAATTTCAGCAGAATTTTTGAGTAATGGTATTACAGAAGATATGATTAAAACTGAAATGAAAATGGAGCAGGCAGGATCAGCAATAAGCCATCCCTTATACTTAATTAAAAGGGTGGATATAACAACTCCAACACTACCCATCGTGTCAGCCAGGACATGCAAGAATATTCCTTCCATATTATGATCAATATGGAAATGACCATGCTCTCCAGGCTTTTTTGCATTCCTAGCTACTGCATGTTTCAAATGTGAATCACAATTTCCCCCGGAAGAACAAACTCCTTCACCAAGAGAGCTTTCATGATAATGATGGTCAGCACTATGGTGGTCGCGGAATTCACAGTCATGACCATGACGATCACCATGGTCATGGTTGTCATGATGATGCCCAGTGTGATCATGGTGGTGGTGGTGGTTGCCATGATCACCATGGTCATGGTTAACATGCTGCTGGGCATGGTCACGCTTGGGGTTTTGAGTGCTGTAATCTTCCACATGATAATCAGCTTTCCCGTGATGACTGCAGTGATGGTGATGGTGGTGAAGGTTTTGTTGACTACTGGAGAATGATTCTTCATGGCAATCACTAGAAACATGGATAATATCCTCCTGCTTTCCATGTCCAAAATTATTATGTGTACCATGGCAATGCAGATCATGATGATCGTGATGATCGTGATGATCATGGAGACTATGTGACTTGGAATGCGTATGTGAGCATGTTCCAGAACCTCCATGGGCATGATGATGCTCCTCATGAAAGAATATCAACCCGATCACGTTGACTACAAGCCCTCCTATAGACACAACTAACAAACTATTAGTTGATATTTCTTGAGGATCTAAAATCCTCTCAAGTGATTCCAACACTATCAATGCGCCCACAAGAACAAGAAAAACTGCGTTAGCATATCCTGAAAGAACCTCAAATCTGCCACGACCATAGTTATACTGGTTATTTGCGGGTAAACGCGATATATATGAAGCATAAAGTCCAATTGCCAATGCAGCACAATCAAACAACATGTGGCATGCATCTGATATCAAGCCAAGACTATTGCTCATAAACCCACCGACAAATTCCACAATCATGTAACTAGTGTTGATCAAAAGAAAAAGTGCAATTTTACAGGACTTCCTCTCACTCAATATGTGTCGGATTGGCTTCATAATCATGCTAGTAAATGACTCCGAAAATTCCTCTCCTGATTCAAGATGATTTGAACTAAGAGGATCCAATTCTCTAATAGCTATATAGAGCAGGAAACCACAAAACAATAAGCCCCAAAGCGAAAGCTCAGGGAAATAGAAAAGCTCCAATACGACTGTGCAGACAAAAGTGACAAGAAATTCCTTCTGAGAGTCTTTCATATTCACCAACTTCTCATCACTGTAATTTTCACTTAAAAGTACGCCAAAAACAACAGTATTAGCGAGAGGCCAAGCTAAATTTCTGAGTGAAACACTTTCTTCCTCAGGTTCAAATAGTAGAAAACTGATCACAGCAGGAACAAAAAGTATAACCGTTGTGAAAAAGAGGGTAACCAGTCGAACCCGTTTAAGACCAAGTTGCTTGATTGTTCCCCAATTCATTGATTTACTCTCGTAACAACCCAAAAATCCAGAGAGAAAGGGAAGCAACATGGGCCAAATCCTCAAACAATTCTCTCTCGCGAACACAGCGTATCCCCACTTATTAACAGAGGAAGTAGAAAAAGGAAAACATTCAACCCGATCCCAACTGAAGGATAGTAGAAACAATCCAATAGACAATGCCAGAAATCCACGAACCTTAGGAGATAAATTACGACTTTGATTTCGTCGCTCAGCCATGAACCGAGCTCCTACACTCCCAGTCAACTCAGCGAGAATCATCGCAGCCGTCCCACAGTATCGAAGTGCTTGAAATCGAAGGAGAAACACCAGAGCCAGAAGAACAGACTTGGCCACCAAGAGCCTCTGCTGAGACTGTGTCATTAAGGTCAAAGCAAAAATAGGTTGGTTTTGCTTGTTTTGGTGAAAAGGGTCTTTGGATGAGGAGGAAGAAGAATATGAAGAAAATAGGGAGAAAGAGAGGGTGAGAAGGAAGGAGAGAAGAGAGACAAGGAACGAAAAGGGGAAAAGGGAAAACGAAGGAGAAGAGCGAAGGAAAGGGAGTAGGGAATAAAAGGATCGCAAGGAGAAGAGGAGGAGGAAGAGGAAGGAGATGGACGATTTGCCAGAGGATCTGGAATTGAAGGAAGAAAGACGGTGTTTCGAGGGAGTCGGAGTTGGGGTGGATGAAGCATAGTAGGGATAGATAGGATATGGCCTGGAAGGTGTGGCGAGTGCGGTGGGCACGGCGGCGCGTGGCGGAACGGATAGGCGGTCCGGTCGATGCTGGCGGTGACGGTGATCGGCCATCGTGGAGAGGAAAACACAGTAAGATCCGATATGACTGAGAAAGAAGGACGACGACGACGACGACGTTTTCTCTCACTGACACTCCAATGGAGCTCGCTTAGTGGCGCCGACGCAACATAATTAGCCCTCGTATTTCAAACCGACCATTTCAAGATCAGAAATTATTGAAGAAAAATAAATATCTTGCCGTGGGCTTCTTCGTCGTTTGGATGCTTTTTCAATACTGCACCATTTTTTCCACACTTTTTCTCGCTTGCGGAAAAAAAAAGGTATGGATGACGACTATAGGTCAGGGGACTCAGGGTACTACTATACTATTAAGATTTTATGTTTTGTTACATGAAGTCCCACATCGGGCAAAATATATTGATAAAACTGTATATAAAGAAGTTAGAACAGGTCCCTCATCAACTCAAACCATGAGGCGATGTGATTGGGCTTACTTCCCCTTATCTTTGATATTGGGTCGGGCCCAGGAAAGTCCCCGGGCCGTCATCTGCAGAGAATGCAGGCTCGGAAACGGGTATACTTCGTGACGTGGGAATTTCTCATCCTTTGGATGAGGGGCTGAGACACGTGTGGAGCCTTACGAATTCCCCCCGAAGAATTTGGCCAATGACACAGTCATTCACATGGTCTGCTAAGACTAACGTAACGGGGCTTACGTCCTTGTGGTTTATTCTTTTTTATTTTTTCACTCTCTTTTCTTGAGATAAATACATGGTTTATATTTTTATTTTCTGCTTTTTCGTAAAAAATAAAATGCCGAGGATGCAGATCCCGTTGCCGGGTGACATTGTTGACTTGATAAGTATTTTTCTCAACATCCAATGAAGTTGCCCCTCAAAATGACAATAAAAAGAGAAATCTGGACAGAAGGAGAAATTCATCAGCACAAAAACTCTATGAAAAGAACGCGATGTGGATTTCTCCTTCTTTTTTTTCCCCTTCATGTTCACTGTTATGCTGAGGTGGAGTGGAACTTCATTGGCTGTTGTGGAAAATCCTTGTTAGGTCAGCAATGTCGCATGACGGCATTGTTAATAACCCAGACAACAGATGAAAAAAAGGGCCTTTAGAGTACAAATTGCCAAATTGGGAAGCTTGAGGGTTATAGTTTGAAGTTATGGGAGGTTGAAGTTCAAGGAGTAATTTGCAACTTTCTCTGTATTTTATTTTTTATGTATCCTATCCAAATTTAAGTTTATAAATATTTACGTAAATAATTTTTTAGTTTAAACTATGATCGATTGAAAAAAATGACTAATATTTTTGTGGGAGGTCTTCTGTTCAAGAATAAACGACTACAATTCAAATGAGTATTTTAATAATTTATAACACAAACAAATAGGGCTGAATCTTGTTTTTCTAGGACATCTTAATATTTCATTTTGTGTTCTCTCTTTAAGGAATTTTTTAATTAGTCTTATATCTTGGGTTCATAGTTATTTGAGTAAAATACAGTTTGGTACTCTGTGGTTAGGACGGATCCACTTTGGTACCTTGAAAGAAAAGTTTTTGCATTTTAGTGCCCCGTGATTTGCTCTGCTAACGAATTGGTCCTCTGTGCTTTATTTTCGTCTGCATTTGACGAAAAACGGGCACGTGAGAGGCACGTGGGTGGTTTAAATACCAAAATCCTTCTATTTTCGCCATTTGAAACCCTAAAATGAACTTTTGCTCTGCGTTTTTCATCCAGCAGCATCTTCCCATTCACCAACAACGCTAAAGAAATTGTGCTCGCCGCTGGTTATGCCTCCGCCGATGAATCCATAGCGCATAATACCGCCAAGCACCGTGAGCGTGAGCGCAAGCGAAGTTCGATCGATTTCACTTCCTTTAGTTTGGTGTTTGCCTCAACTTAGCCTATTATTCCATTATTCATTAGTTGCAGCCTCACCCTGAGCTTGGATCCCCTGCCGTGAGTAACTCACTGTAGGGCCCTGTAGTGTGAGAGAAGGGAGGGTCAATTAAGTGAAACGCAAGGTTTCACTTATGAATTTCCATCCTCCTCTCTCTCCTCTTCTCTCACACTGCAGGCCCTCCAGTGAGTTACCCACTACAGGAGATCCACTGGCCCTCACCCTACCCCATCTATTTTCTCCAAATAAAGAAAAATTCAGCATACCCACCTCCATTAAACTCAAAAGGTTGCTTCTTTTTTCACACCCATCTTTCATTCTCATCACAAGATCACGCCTTTCCCCACTAAGTCCTCTTCTTCATCGTCATCCTCCAGATGTACCCCAAATGCAGGCCATTTGGGGACTATTATGAATCCTCTGGTTCTTCTTCACTCAACAGTAGCTTTTGCTACCATTTCTCCTCCTCCCATAAGAAGCAGCAGTCATGATTTTCTTGAAGATTCTGGGCTTCCAAACGCTCTTTTGCCGCTTCAATTTCGGAGTTGATTGTGTATCTGTGTATCCTCCCTTATCACAATCACATTTGCCGTTAAATCCTTACCGAAAATAATCACAGGGTATCAAAGTAGTAAGCAAACCACGGGGCACCAAACTGTAAAAATTTTTTCTTTCAGGGTACCAAAGTGGGATCGCCACTAACCACAGGGTACCAAACTGCAATTTACCCTAGTTATTTCGATTTAGGACGTGTTATAAGGTTTAAATTGGTTCTATATGTTTCTATAATTATTTATTTTTAGTCTCAAATTATTGAATGCAATTATATTTATTTTGTTTTAAGTTTGAATGTAATGAATTTAGAGCTACATATTACTTTTGACGAGTATTTTCTTTATCAAATTGGGATCATTAACAAAAAAAGGTTAAATCGTGTCTTGAAAGTAAGCTGCTCGTTTCACAGTCAAATTAACGAAATTGGTCATATCTCTTCGTTTCAAATTTGAATGTAACGAGTTTAGAACTATAGATTACTTTTAACGAATCATTTTTTAACATAATTAACTTTAATTGTTTAATCGTGAAACCAATTATTCACTTTTGATATTCGATTTGACTTTATTTATTAACGATTCTAATTGAATAGAAAAACTGAGAAAGTACTCGTAACAAATAATTTGTAATTCTAAATTTATTGTATTTAAATTTGAAATAAGAGGTATACAACGATATTCAATAATTTAGGATAAAAAATAAACAATTACAAAAACATATAGGATCGATTTGAATATTCTAAGACATCTTAAACCAAAATAAATGAAGAACAAAAATATAGTACCAATTTGAAGATCCAACCTTCTTTCCTTCTTTCTTATCAGGAGCCGACTTTTTGGCGTTTTGTCGGTTTGTATTTTTTTTGACAAAAGTTTTGATCTGCCAAATTGGAAAATGCAATTGCCGCGTTCGTTTCCGTTGGAAAGCTTCTGCCTTTCGGTTGGCCTGTTGATTTACTTTTGAGTACATCACCCACATCTCGCACCACCATTTATCACTTCTACTTCTTGCAACCATTAACCGATGACTCTGTTTCATTTATTAACTCTCTGACTTTGATCATTCTTCTGGATTTTTTCACATATGAAGGTATCACTATTTTTTTTAACTTATACCTGATTGGACTGCGATTTCAATTATTTCGAGTGCTGATTGCTTAAAATTATTTGATTCGGCATCATATACAAACGTTTTTTTAATACGTTTCTTCTGCTTAAATCTCTTGCGGCTGTTTTTCTTACTTTGTTAACTGTACTTTTTAGTAAATCAAGATTTCCTTGGTGTTGATTTTTGCATCTGAAAAGGTATTGATTCATTTTTTTTTTCTAATCTTGCATCTAGAAAATTGTTCTGACTTTCTGTTTTTAGTTTGCGATGCGTGATCTAGTTTGAGAACTGTGTTTATCTGTGGTTTCAGATTCTCAGGTGGAATAGCAATCAGGGTTTCTAATTTTAGTTTTTTTCTTCTATGTATTCAGTTTTCTCTTTTGCCTTGAACATTTGATACCATATCGATAACATTGGAGATCAGTTTATTTCAAGCCATCAGTTCCTTCTTTTGAAGTTACTTGAGTTGACTGAACGATCGACGATGGCCACCACCATGGGAGTCTCATCTAATAATACACACAACCATTCCACGCGCGTCACTGCAGCTTTGGCTTCAGCCTTGCTTGAATGGTTTCTGATCTCTTTTCTGTTCGTTGATGCCATTTTTTCTTACATCATTACAAAATTCGCTTACTACTGCAAATTGCAAATACCATGCCTGTTCTGCTCGAGGCTTGATCATGTTTTGGGAAAGAAGAAACAAGGATACTATTGGGACTTGATTTGCAGAGGTCATAAGTTGGAGATTTCTTCCTTAGTTCTTTGTTGTGCACACGACAAGCTTGTGAATGTTCATGGAATGTGTGAAAGTTGCCTCTTCTCATTTGCTACCATCAATAAATCCAATTCTGAAACTTATCGGTTATTGGTAGGTAAATTGGGGAAAGAATCCGAGTCCACATATGACCAAGATCCATTACTTGGTGATCATACGGTTTCTCTCTCAACCACTCAACAATGTTCTTGTTGTGATGAGCGATGGATCTTTCAGGGTTATGATCAAAGGTTGGCATTGACAAAGTCAATCGGGTCTGAAGCTGCTGATTTTGATAATCCATCATCATCAGGTGCTGTTGGGATCAATTACCACGAGGAGAGAACAAGATCCAAACCACCAGTATCAGTCAGAACTAGACATATAAGAAGAAATAGTCAGATTGATCCTTTGTCTCATGTGGGATACACAGAACTGAAGATTAATTCTGACAGTGAATCTGAAGTTGCTTTATCTGATGATGAAGATAATGTCATAAGGATGCCAATTGGTGAAACAGGTGAAATCAAGGAAGATATAGAAGTTAAATGTGTACAGATAGATCCTCCAATCATTGACTTGGACGAGGATTTGGCCTCAGAGAAACTCATAAGTTCAGCTCCTTCGCAAGAAGAGCCAGGGATGCTTTTAGATCGTAGAGATGCTCATGGTACTAGTAAATCTGCAGCAGCTGCGGCTGAAACTGGGGATGCTATGGAGAAAGTCTACTGGCAGCAGGTTGAAAGTGGTACTTATGCTCCACAATCGTCAAATGAAATCAAAGTCGAAGTGGAAGCATCAAAAGAAACCTGTAAGTTCTCTTTTGTAGTTTCTTTCATGCACCTTGCAAATTGCAATACTTGGATCTTGGGTATCTTGAAATAATATGCATGATAATATTTAGTAAGTTGATGAACAAAAAGATCAACTGCCAACATTAGGTGGCTCGCTTGACAAAAAAAATTTGATAAGTGTTTCACAATTACTTCTTTTGCGCAAATTTCCCTGATATCAAAGGCTTTGTATTAGTGATCAACTCTCCTCAGGGACATGACATCCCTTAATGCCGGGGGGGCTGATGCTTGATTTTCAATGATTTCGGTCTTTTTTCTCCATGAATGTTTAGTAAAAAGTCATTATTTGTTTTTATGTTAAAAAAATATATCATCAAGTACAGAAGTTTGAAGTTACATGAGTTCAGGTGACACCTAGTATAATTCTTTGGTCTGACAATAAACATTCTTGTCTCTCACTTTGATGGTAGCAGAACTAATAATTTTTTTTTCTTGGGTAGATGATTTGACAAGTGCTGGTAAGGTGGAGATAAGATCTGAGAGTGGGGAAATCATGAAGTCAGGCACTAAGCTCTCATCGTCTGAAGCAGGTTCAGAGCCAACACCTGTTTTAAGCGACAATGGTCAGCAATATCCCAATTTACTGGATCTTGGTGATGCTTATAAACTAGTTGTAAGTAATAGAGGAAGGCAGCTATCTGGCATGCTAGCAGAACAATGGCTTGGTAAGGATTCTTCAAGAATTAGTGACGATTTGAAGATGTTGTTGTCTCAGCTGTCTGCTGCTCGAGGGGTTGATCAATCAGTAAATGATCTGAGTCCTAGATTGTCTGTAAATAGTGATGAAGTGAAGACTTCTGATACTTCAAACTCTGCTGGAATGCAGATACTTCAAAATAGGGTATCACTTGAAAGAAATGAGTCTGGTTTATCCTTGGATGGAAGCATTGTCAGTGAAATCGAAGGGGAAAGTATTGTTGATAGATTAAGACGACAAGTTGATCATGACAGGAAACTTATGAGTGCCTTGTATAAAGAGTTGGAGGAAGAACGAAATGCTTCTGCAGTTGCTGCAAATCAAGCATTAGCCATGATCACTAGACTGCAGGAAGAGAAGGCGACGCTGCATATGGAAGCCTTACAGTATTTAAGGTTGATGGATGAGCAATCAGAGTATGAGACGGAAGCGTTGCAAAAAGCGAACAACCTCCTTGCTGAGAAGGAGAGAGAGATAGAAGAATTGGAAGAAGAGCTAGAGTTTTATAGGAAGAAATACCCTGATGGATTGAATTTGGAGAACTTGACAGGAACGAACTCTGATATGAAGGTGAAAGATATTGGGTTGGATCAGCCACAATCTATTTGCATAGAAAATGATGAAAGCATCTATAATATCTCAGACAAAGCTGAACGACAAAACATGTCTTCGGAGGAAAAGGATATTGATACTGTGAAAAGTCCAGCCTTGGAGTTTGAAGATGAAAGGTCATATATTTTGCAGCAGTTGAAGAGGTTGGAGAAGCAAGTCTATTTTCTCAGTATCCATCAATCTCCAGACAATGGCATAAACTATGAATCCCAAGAAAGTTGTGGCAAGTTAGCCAATAATCAATCAATGCAAGATTTTGTTTCTTCATCCGAGAAACCTTCTATGGGCAAGGAAAATGGAGAGCTCGAGTGTGATGAACATAACTCCCCTGTGAGCTGTAGAAACACTGATATAGCTTCTGCAACTTTGGCTTCTGATGTAATTTGCAGATTGCGAGTGCTTGAGGCAGACAAGAGTTTCCTCGAGTATACCATCAAAATACTGAGCAGTGGAGATGAAGGGCTCAAGTTATTACAAGACATAGCTGATCACCTGCAAAAATTGCGACAGATTGGGATTAGAGATATTGTATAGATCAACCTGATGTTTGAGTCATCTTTTTATCAGAAAGGTCAGTAGAAATTGCCGAATCATTGAGCATTGAATGAAGCAATTCAACTCCTCTGTTAGAATATTGCTCCCTGTTGATGGTGGAACAAATTTGTGCATGATGGATATGTGGATTAACATAATTAAATAAAAAGGAACATACCAGGACTAGATAATAATAGTTTTAGTAGGAAGGTCCGTAAATTTTCACCTCTGGGTTATGGTTTGTTGTTCATAATTAATATTTTGCAGATGGAGACAGGAAAGTCATCGCTAGTGCTGTGGGAGTTACGAGGGAGGGAGGTACATTGTACAATAGTGAACCAGGTTTCTCAGAGTTGTTGCAAATGTACAGTAACTATAGCTTGTTTTTCACTCAAGATAGAGAAGGAGGAAAATAGTATGTTGAAATCATATGGAGAGTTCTTTTTTCTCTTTGAACCCTGCCTTTTCATTGGGGTTTGTTTCGTTGGACAGTTTGCATAGAGTTGGCAAGTTTTCCAGGAGCCCGCTTGATTTAAATTGTCTCTTTTTTTTTTTTTTTTTTTTTTTTTTTTTTTTGCTATTACCATAATTTGCATTAGAAGTGTAATGAGTGATTTTGCATTATGAATTTGTTGTCTTCTTTCATTGAAATGTCCATTCAAACAGCGAGTGTAATAATTTAGTCGTACTTATTCTCTGTAGACTGTATGTACAATATGCCTCAAGTTTATGGATGTTTTCATTAATAAAATTATTGGGGTTGTTTCAAGGATGTACGTGAAAGTTTGAGTTTAATTTATGAGCATGAGCATTAACTTTTTTCTTTTTAAACTGTGTTGGAGAACCCCTAAAAACAACAATTTACTAAATGAGGTTCGAGGAAGCAATCTACTAAATTAAATTCTGACTAAAAAGTAAACAAGTTGAAGATCACTATCAAGGGTGTGTGAACATATGATCAGTATCAAGTTGAAAGTTGTACTATAAATAGAAAAAGGGAATTCAAATTCGTAAATAGAAAAAGCAAGGAGTCAATCTGAGCATGTTTAATCAGTTTGAGAAAACTTGGGTTAGCTACTTGTTTATGAAGCAAATGTTATGTGCAGTGAATAATAATTCGTTTTGCCACTATGTCGTTCGTTGTTGACGTGGACGTCCCACCTAATTCTTGTGCCTTAGAATTTAGAAAGTCCCTTTAGATAGAGAATGTTGGTGCCGCCAAACTACAATGTCACTTGTCCATTTCTCACTGCCAGGCTTCAATTTACTAAATTAAACATAAAAACTGTGTAATATTATTGTTTTCGTTTCGCAACTTTATACATCCAATGACCCAAAATATATTATATCGTACATTAAATGGTGAACCCTTGACCTTGACTCTACTCGGAGCAAAAGAAAGAAATGACAAGCGCAGATCTAGATATTTTCCTAGCCCATGTGAATTGTGAAATCAAACTGAAGAAAAGTAATCAATTCAAGCCTTTTCTTTGTGGGTCAAATAAAGCCCAACTAGAAAGTAAACTGATGATTTTGTTTGCTCACCAAAATTTGGGCCTCCCAATACTCGGGATCGTAGACTCATTCAAGCTAAAACAGTAGAAAACTAGAAAATGAGACATTTATAGAACTTAAAAATAATGACTTTTTCAAAGTTCAAAGCAAGACCCATTCTTAAATAATAAATATAAAAAAAAAATATACATATGAATGAACGCTTGCTTTGCCGGTACTTCAAAAAAGCAAAATTGTGAATCTTTAGACCACAATATCTACTCTAGCTAACTCTAAACTTCAAACCGCGGCTTTTGAATTACTCGGAAGTTCAACAAACCTCAGCTAGCTATGCTTCATTTTCCTTCATATAAATATAGCTAAGCCATGCATAATATTATACACATCCTTTGTATTCACCAACCTATATATATATAAGCCTATACTCTCCTTTATTTTATCACCTTCATCATATCATCCTTAATTAATTAGCTACCTTAGCTAATCATCTCCATATTTCCTCTCTCCCTCTCTTCATTATCATCATATATAACGTGACGATCGGATCAACTAATATATAAATCAATGGGTTACCACAGGAAAATACTAGCGTTGGCAACAATGGTTCTGTTAATGGGTACTATTGAAATAATGGCATTAAGGCCATTAGAAGGAGATCAATGGATGCAGCAGAAGAAACTAGTGTTTCAATCACTACAAAGAGGCCCAGTACGAGGTTCTCAGAGCAACCCTTGTTCCACCATATCTGGACATAGTCATGGTCGTTGCACTTTGAGCCAAAACGACGTCGTCGACCATCCTCCTTCTAGTTTTGCTAATGCACCACCACCATATCCACAAGCAACTCTCAAATTTGGAGCAGTTTAACTTTAATTAATTAATTAACAACACACACAATTCAAACTCAAGCTTTTCATGTTCATCATACTGTACAGAAAAAATAAATTTTTAATTCATAGTAATTAATTTCATTGAGGCATTCGTTATTATTCTTTTATTCATGTATGAATTTTGGCTCTTAATTAATTTGGATGTGTTTGTTGTAGTCATTCCTTTTCGATGCTGTCCAATTTGTGGGCTGCCATGCACACTGCATGGAAAATTATTTATAATTGAAGCCAGCACGTCTTTTAACTTTACAAGAGTAATAAAGTAAACTTTGACCATCTTATTTTCAGAATATTTTAAGAAACCGACGACTTTTACATTTTGTAGACGTCAAACTTTCGTCGGTTGAATAATCTATTAATTAAATATGTAGTCTAGTTTTATACTATATATATTCGTAGAATGTGATGACTTGTTCAATGTCAAAACACGAGAGCTGAAATCCAACGACTAGCTCCTTCGAGTAAAAATTTTCATTGAGGTTAGATATGAACGGAGTGTTTCGCAATTGAAAAATATACATAAATTGAAGTTAGAGTTGAATCCACCCAAAATATTGTTTTCAACTTTCCATGGCGCTTATTTCAACTTTTTTTTTTTAATAAAGCATGGCCTCATCTATGGTATAAGGCGAAGATTAGTCTCATCAAAATTAGGAACAAATAGAAAAATTCTGAAGAATATCAACTCAACAATTGAATCTTGATCTTCTCCTACAGTACAATTTGCTTACATTTTTCAACGCTGATTTCAACTCTAAGATTATCGTCAAAGCTGGCTATAAGCCTATAATTAAATAATTAATCACCGTCTTTCTAAGTTTTTGTAATTCATTCATTATTAGAGTGTGGCTTTCTTAAAATGTTAAGGTACGTACTGCAAGTATACTATACGTTAGTCATTAAAATAATATATATGTATAGTACTGATTTGGACAAATTTTCATGACAAGATAATTAAAGAGAGAAATAAACATTTGATACATACATGGTAATCGCCAATGTCTGTTTTTGTTTAGAAATGTGTTGATTCTATCATATAAAGTAGGTAATAAACTCACAAACTTCTTCATTAATTAGATCTTTAACATGTTGATCCTGAATTCGTTTTCCTTTAGAAATCTTAAAATGAGCTTTTTTATTTCCTAACTTGAAATTTATTTAGAAAAGGGCTCATTAATATAACATATCCATATATACATGAAAAGAAATGTCTTGAACTTGATTGATTAAAAACGTACACATACACAGGATCAACTCTGCCATTTCTTATTTCTAATTGCCTTCTATCGTATATTCAACTCTCCCTAGATACGTATTATGACTTGTATACTAAACCATTTTTTTTGGGTCCATGTTTTTTATACTGAACTTTTTTTATTTTTGACAAATTGTATATTAAAGTTTGAATCAAATTTTGATGATGTATTCTAGGCTTAAAATCTAATTCTTACTTTGAACCAACATTGCTGCAAAATGAGCTAAGCCTAATACCACAAGGCCCAAGTCATTGGACCACTGCTCTCATCCAACAACGATGAATGGAGCGACCCAAGGAAAGAAAAAACAGATTATAAAGACTATTTAGATTATCTATTTTAAACAATCGTCAAAATTTTCAAGTAAAAAGGTTTGGTTGGAGGGTCCCCAAATTGTATTTCGGTTTCTTAGATCCGGAAGCTTGTTAGTGGATTTCAGTTTTCACTTGAGAGAAAGAAAAAAAAAAAGTTTTCAAGTACAGTTTGGGTTTACTTTTTAGGTATTTCTAACACGGAAGGATAATATTAAGATTTTTTTTATTAGTCAAGTGAGTTTTCAAACATTAAAAATTATCTTTTAAATGAATTTTCGTAGATTTCAAGATATGAGATGCTCTACTAACCAATCAAAATAAATCTTAAAATGTGCCCTAAGGACACATATTAAATAAATTCTTATTTTTTTTTCGTAATTCACATTTTATTTGGTATCCGTGAAGAGTAAAAGATAAAAAAATTATGGTGGAACAAATAATTAGAGTATTTAATATATATAATTTTTTATATAAATATTTTATTAATTTTATTAAATATAATTTTCAATTAATTTATTTTAATTAAAAAATGTTAGATATATCTATTTTTAAATTAAGATATCTTATTTTATATGTCTATTTTTATTTTTTTAAATTATTCGTTAAATATCAAATATTAGATCGATTATAAATATAAATATCAATTCACCATATACACGATTGTATGATATTTAATAAAATAAACAAATATAAATAAAAATAACGAATACTTCTCTTGTCATGCTACTAAACATAAAGTTGGTCAATAAACTATCCACAATCGGTTACAATAAATATAAATAAAGTATTTCTAATATAATTTTTCGTAAAGTACATGAAATGCACTCAATATTCACTTGAAAATACCATAATGTATATGAGTAGTGAATTGAATTGTCAATCCACAAAATCCAATCATGAATTAGTTTGGGTGTGAAAGAAAATCAATTTGTAGGTCTATAAGTTGGGTTGTGTGTTTACAGTTTTAAGATCTAATTCATCTCGCCGAAGAAAACACACATCAAAACTAAGTATTTAAGCAACTCATCGCTTCTTGCGTCTGAGTTCTCGTTTCACAACCCTAATCGGGTTCTTAGGTTAAATAGCAATTCATCATTGCTCTTTATCCCAGATCTGATCACCACACCCTATTACACTCTAAAAGATTGGAGAGAAATAAGATCCAAGGTTGGAAAGTTGCAACGTTGATCTTTACAAAGCGTGGTGCAGATGGAGATTAAGAATTAATGGTCTCCAGTTCGCTCGAAGCACATCGGAAATATACAACCCCTCTTCCTGTGGCAGATCTAATCATTTCAAGTTGGTTTTTTCAGATAAGATTTTCCTTTTCCTTGTTTATCTCTTTCTTGTCGCGTTATATCTGCCCTGTGATTGGTGAGCGTTTGTTTTTAGATAGCGTATTAATTACCTTGCATGCGTTTAGACGTTTTTAGTCTGGGTCTTAATTGTGTGTTTTTAATCCTTCAATCATTACATAGCTAGTTTTTAGTGTTATTAGACTCTTGTGTGGAGGAGGTTTGCTTAGAGCAAGTGCTCTGATAGAGTTTCTTCGTCTATCCCATACGTTGATCCTTTTGTACCACTGATTAGTCTGATCACCCTAGAACCTAGAAGTGATTCTTCGTTTCCCCCTCCCTTAGTACTATCAGATTAGTGCTTCCGTTGGTTTAAGTAGTCTATCCCAAGACTTAGCCATGTATCATTCTAAAAAACACTTTAGTTGTCCTACACCATTTTCTTCCATTCACACATCCCATAAACCACCGGATATTATGGAAAATCTTCGCGAAATTAACTGGACTGACTCCAGTGACTTTGACTCGGAGGTTAATATAGATGAAATCCAAGATAGAGAAAATGCCGAAGCTCCCAGATCCCCCCCTCGAAGGAGACTCACTCGAGGCCCCATGTTTCGCGTTAATGCTACCAGAACTGAGGAATACAGGCGCTTTTGGCACAAATGTCTGGTGGGGTCTTTTATTGATACCAGGAAATTCACTACGAGAAGACTTTAGTCTATCATAGATGCGAGAGTAGTTGGAGGCGGCAACAAGAACTTCATTAATCACTTCTCCAATGATGAAGATAGGATTTTCATTCAAAGTGAAGGACCTTGGTCTATCCAAGGTGGTTTATTTTATTGTGCTCCTTGGGAGCCTAATATAGTACTTACGGACTACAAAATAGCTGAGATGCCAGTTTGGGTCCAGTTGTGGGGTATCCCACTGGAGTTTCAAGTACCAGATATAGCACGTGCACTGGGCTCTATCATAGGGGAAGTACTGGATGTTGACTGGGCCCCTACAATACCAAGAAATTTACGCTTTATGAGGATAAGAGTGCGAATCCCTATCAGAGAACCCCTGTTAATGGGATTTGTGCTCAGATCTGACAATGAAAGAATGCATTGGATCCAATGCCGTTATGAACGAATTTATAGACTGTCTTGGATGTGGTAAAATAGGGCATACTTCCCCTCTTTGTTGTTGGTCTGATCCAAGAAGAGCTGTTGCGTTGCATGAACAAATGCATGTTATCAACCAATTTGTGGGCTTGGAAACGGGCTATATGGTTTCTCGTTTTCATTTTGTAAATGAAGCTCGAGCTTTCTCCAACAATGCTAACAGAAGATCAACACGAATCACTCTGGAGCATAGACCTCAAGGAGCTTTCCTGCGACCCCTTCGGCAGCCGCTGCTGGAGTATGAGTATGATCCTCATGGCTTCTTCAATGAACAGGGAGTATGATCCTCTGGAGAATATAGACTTTGAGGACGATGATTCCATGGAAGAGGCTCAGGTCCTGCTAAATGATGATATACAGAATGATGCTGCACCTCGAGAGGAAAATCAAGCCCTCCCTGAAGATGATGAAGATGAGGAGGATCCAGTTGAACTCATGGATGATCAAGTTGTCCCTGCCGACCCTGAGGAAAACAATGAGGTAGAAGATGTTGTGGTCCCCAATGTTCCTCACATAAACATGGTCACGGACAATAGAACAGAGGTTAGCATGGAGGAATATGATGCCATGTATGAAGACTTGGACCTTAGGAATATGGTAGACAAATTCTACACTTATCCTCCTACTCATATTTTCCCTCTTCCGTACCAAGAAATTAGACATTTTGCTGAAGAAGAGAATAGTGAGAACCAAAGAAGTTTCCCTCTTAGTTGGATGAATGTGGGAGAGGGGGAAATGGCAATAGGCACTGGGAATATGATATGGGATCCAATCAGCTATCCTTTTTTTGGGGAAAATAATTCTCTAACTTCTGAGGAGAGTTTTCTCTTCTGGCAACACTCATGCACCTTACTTGAGAACTGTTTCTATAAAAGTCTGGAGGAGACCACTCATCAAAACATTAGTGAGGGCAGTTCGTCGGGACATGGGGGACATTCAAGCAACGAGGACACTGCAGGAACAATTGTTCCTATGCCCCCTAGAAACCGTAATTTTGTGAATACAGAAGGATTCATTTTGGGCCCACCAATCGACATGGGCTGGGCTGATAATTCCAATGTCCGATCCAAGAACGATGTGGACCTTTGTAGGCTCTTCATGCGAAATGTGTGGAATCAAATTGCTCAGTATTCCCAATATTTTGAATTTGACAGGAGATGCCTGTCTAACATACAGAATACTGATCTGATGAGAATGTGGACTCAACTCATGCCTTTGACTTATTGTGGTGAATCCGCTAATAAAAGGAAATGGGAGGCCGATGAAGAGGAGAATAGCATAATTCAATGGGAACCTAAACAGAAGAAAATTATGATTCATGTTGAACATATGCTTCCTCGTAGAAAAAGGAAGGGGATTGTAATTAAGGAACTTATGGATGACAATGAAGAGGGTTCTCCTAAGAGAAGCAAATCAGAGGAAGTGGCTACTGAAGACATCGGCAGTGACATTGAAAGCAATGGTATGGCAAGTAGCATTGAACTCATTTCTGAAATGCTGAGCAGATTCCATCTGGGATTTAGGGTGGTTGTTCCAAAACAACCCCCCAAGGAGCAATGAAGATTCTAAGCTGGAATTGTCGAGGGCTGGGCAAATCCTCGGCAAGAAATAGACTTAGGAATATTTGCCATATATATAAACCTGATATTTTGTGCCTCCAGGAAACTAAATGTAATGAGGCTAAGCTTAGTAGTTTTTGTCAGACCTTAGGTTATGATTTTATGGTATGTGTGGATGCCATTGGGCACAGTGGTGGTTTAGTTGTATTGTGGAAGCAACCTTTTGTTTTTCAGACTTTATCAATAAGTAAGAACTGGATTCATGGGTATATGTAGCTCCCTTCAAAGAAGCAGGTCCTTATTTCCAATATTTATGGCCCTCCACAAAAACACAAACGTTATAAACTCTAGGACTTCATTGAGTCCATTACTAATGTCACTTGTCCTTGGCTTCTTATTGGGGATTTTAATCAAATCTTCTATCCTAGTGATAAATGATCAGGTAGCTCCAAATCAAAGGATTTCGAGAAATCGCTTAAACTCTTCCAAGCAAAGCAGTTGCTCGAAATTAATTCTAAAGGAAATCAATTTATTTGGAGCAATAATAGAGAGAAATCACATCGAATTTTTGAAAAATTAGATAGAGGATGGTGCAACCTGGAATGGATTGATCGTTTTGAAGATTCCTGGATAGAAATCTTGCCTATTGCAAGCTCAGACCATGCCCCAATCTTGTTGCACACAGAAGTCACGGGTAGACAGGGTAAGACAAGGTTCCACTTTGAAGAAATGTGGATCAAACACCACGACTGTAGCCGCATTATTAAGGATGTCTGGGCCAACCAAGGGATGCCTAACGGCTCTGTGGCCTTTAGATTTGTCAATAAATTGAAAGACACTTCCACTAAATTGAAATGGTGGAACAAACATACCTTTGGCAATCTCAAGACTCAAATTAGAGACACTGAAGCTGATCTAGCATTAGCTCAAAATATGGTCACTTCTAATCCCTCGCAGAGCAACTTTGATCTGGAAAAAGGACTTCGAGCCAAATTGGATTTTCTTATGGATTGTGATCAAATCTATTGGGCCCAAAGAGCAAAAAAATGTGGCTTGTGCATGGAGAAAGAAACACCAAGTACTTTCACACTTTGGTCAAACATAGAAGGTCCAAAGCCAGAATTAGTGTAATCCGTGATGAGAATGGAACATGGAGCAAGAATGAAAGCGATATTCAAGATGCAGCTAAGAGTTTTTTTGTTAATTTGTTTAAAGCTCCTGCTCATGTTACTGAAGATAGCAGAATTGCAATCATTCAAAAGGCTGAGATTGGGAAGCTTAGTGATCAACAGATTCAAGAGTTGACTAGGCCTTTTACCAAAATGGAAATTGAAAACGTAGTTTTCCAAATTGATGGACACAAGACTCTGGGTCCGGATGGTATGTTGGCCATCTTTTATCAGCACTTTTGGCCTGAGATAGGAAAAGATCTGACTGATATGGTTGCCTCTTTTCTTAATAGAGGGTATCTGCTGAAAGAACTCAATCAGACAATCATAACTTTAATTCCAAAAGGTGATAATCAGGAGAGCTTCAAAGATTATAGGCCTATCAGTCTTTGCAATGTGGCTTATACAATCATTTCTAAAACTCTTGCTAATAGGCTTCAAGGTATTATCTCTGAAGTCATTACACCCTTCCAAAATGCCTTTGCAAAAGGAAGACTTATTAGTGACAATATTTTAGTAGCTCATGAGATTCTAAGATATATGAGAAGTACAAAAAAGGCAAAAGATTTTGGGCCAGTCTAAAGATTAACCTCTTCAAAGCTTATAACAAGATCTCATGGAGTTTCCTGAAGTCAAGCTTAAAGGAATAAAAAATAAAAAAACCAACAGAATTGCAGATTAAGTTGGGTGTAGTGGGAAATAAAAAATAAAAATTGATCTAAATCAACCTGCAAGTTGGATTGGAATTTTCTCCTGAGGTAATCCAATCCAACCCACATCACATTGCATTGATGACTACGGTGATGATACGTACGTTGTAGTAAAAGTGCGTCGAATCGGAATTTATCGTGGGTTGCACATGGAGATATTTGTCTTTTACCAATTGTAGCAATACAATATAGAGATTTACATATTGACACCGTATATGTTTCAATTCTAGAAAGTAGTCAAACATGTAATTTTGACCATTCCATAATTTTGCTTCCACACCATCCAGATTCCAGACTGCATGTCGTGCTATCTTTAGGAAGTTAGGAATCGGCTTCACTTAAAAGGAAAAAGAAATTGGGTATGGTCAATAGACAATAAATAAGAAACAGAATAGGGCCAAATTGAGACACTGTATTTCATTTGTATAGGTTTTAGAGAGTAAATTATTGATTTAATGTTTGACATATGATCCCTTTTCAATTATGTTTTTTTAAAAAAATTATAAAATAATTCTTACAAATATAAATATTGTATTTTTTAATAAAGAAAAAATATATTATACGTTTTAACAATTAAAATAAAGTGATAGGAATTTTTTTTTTTTATGAAACTAAATTGTATAATTTTATTTTATAAAAATGGTGAGATGTACAAATGGTGAGATGTCCCTTTTTAGAATATTGTAGAATAGGAGGACTACATACTTGTGTATATATATATATATATATATCCAATTCAGTCTGGTGATATAATAAGATTGCCTTTTGCATTTTCTGTGATGAGTTGATTTCTTTCCTCTATATATACCTTGTGTTCTGCTTCATGGTATCAGAGTAAGAAAGTCTGGCGACAATGGCATCTTCTAGCTCCATCACCTCCACACACCTTCACTAGCTAGCTTTAGGCACTACTTCAAATAGAAATGGTCCTCATTCTGTGTCAGTTCGTTTCACAGAAGACAACATTTTTTTTAATGGAGGCAACCAGCTATATATGGCAACCGTTAAGTATGCCTCTGAAGACGAGGCTGCAAGTCATATCAATGAGTCTTTTTATTTTACGGGAACAACAACACTAATTAATTATTTCTTTTTTGGCTTCTTTCCTCCATGTTCAATGGAATGCTTACCATGACCATGCTTTGGAAGTGTGGAATCGACTTCAAGGATTTTTTACATCCCAAACTAAGGCCAAGATTAGACAATTTAAATTACAATTGAGAACTCTTAAAAAGGGACACCTCACAATTTGTAAAGTTGTATGAATATACACTAACAAATTATAATTGATTTAGGACAGCTCAGCTTATTCACTATTGAGTTTGTTGTAAATGTTTCAAACAAATAAGAAAATATCCAAATTGTGTTTTTTTTTTTTTTTTGAGAAGCCAATGAAAGTGCCTATAGATAGGAGTTTTAAAAATTACGTACGTCTGAAATTGCTTTTCAAGTACTATTTGATTTAAATGGAAAATTAAAGTGGGAATGGCGTATGAGAGAGAGAGAGAGGGGAAGAAATTGAAGACACCACCCTAACCACCCATCATGTTAGAGGGACTGGGAGCAGCACCTACCTTACTTTTGTTGATTTGACTCCACTTTAATTTCTTTTGCAGTTTTCCCACAAAATTCCCACTGAAATATGATATATGCAATTCTTGTGTATTGAATTTCCCCTCATTGTGCTTCATTTTGGAATCTCCTCCCTTAAAGAAGACAGGTTTCCTTGTGCTGTATCAGTGCTTGTGTGTGTCCCACTCCTTAGTCCTTAGCATTTGAGATAGTAAAGGATAAGTTTGACAGTTGGACATGGACTGGATATCACTCAATTCTACATACCCCACCCCATGTGAACCCCCACACCTTCTTTCTTTCTTTCTTTCTTTCATTTTCTACTCTCTCTCTCATACATTTTCATTTCTTTCTATAATTTTCATGTCCATACTATAAAAAGCCTTCACTTTAATTCTTACCACTCACTCCCTCGTCTCAAGTTCTGTGCCGTTTTCACTCCCCGTTTCAGTAGAGTTTAACAATCATGGAACTAATTTTGTACTTGTACTCTTTTTTATACGGACTTGATATCATAATTTATAACTTTGGTTAAAATTATTAAATCTTAGAATTTAAATAAATTTGTAAAAACAAAGTTCTCTCAAATCGTAGACACGTAAAAGATTATTTGTGGGAATAATGAGATTAGTAAGTCATTTTATATCATTAACTTACTTGTAAATTTAAAATGTGATAAATTATATATATATATATCTAAATTAAATTATTATTAAAAACATATATAATTGACTAAAAAATGTTATTTTATTATAAATAACATAATATATTCAAATTGCTTCAAATAGATAATCATATTTTTATGGATTATTTTGAACTTAAAAATTTATTGATAAATATATAATTATGTTTAATTTAATTTTGTTAAGTTAATATCTAATATTAAATTAATTTTAGATTAAGCTAGATGACTTGTGAGTCTAAACTAAAAATAATAATTAAAATTTACGAGTTTATTATAAATTCAAAAATTCACATGAGTTTGTGAATTCACATACGAATTTGAGAAAAAAAAAATAAAAAATTGAGTTCATTAGAATTGAAATTATATCAATTCAACAAATCTATTTGTTAAAAATTATTTTTTAGGATAATCATGATTTTGACAATGAGATAAGTTAATTTTGTACTACTTTTAATGTTCGCATGGTTAAAATCCTTGGTTCCCTGTGGTTGGGACCGATCGAATCCACTTTGGTACCTTGAAAGACAAAATTTGACAGTTTGGTACTCTGAGGTTTGCGTCGTTAGCACTTTGGTACCTTGTGGTTATTTTTTGTTAAGATTTAATGGAAAATTGATAGCACTTTTGCAAAAATTACAAAATGCCCCAAATAGTTTCAAAATTCAAAAATGTCCCTAGATAATAATATTTAAGGACTGAAATGAACATTATAACAAAATTTTGGGGTCAAAATGTAATTATAAAAAATATTGGAAAAAGAATAAAATTACAAATTGGTCCTAAATCTGGAAAATAAATGCAATTTAGTCCTAAAACTGTGTAATTAGATGGTGAGAAGATAAACTTTACAAAATTTTTGCAAAAATTACAAAATGCCCCTAAATAGTTTCAAAATTTACAAAAAAATCCCTAGATCATGATATTTGAGGATTAACATAAAACTTATAAAAACTTTTTGAGCTTAAAATGTAATTTTGGAAAATATAAATAAGGAGATAATTACATATCAGTCCTAAATCTGGAAAATAAATGCAATTTATTCCTACCCATATTCAAATACAACTACTTAAATGAAATTTTGAAAGTAAACTTGAATAATTTGAAGAATATTCCCATTAATTAATTTACGAATTAAATAATTAATATTTAGTTTCACTAAATAATTTAATAAACTTGGAATGAAATTGTAGAAAACTCCATCAATTTTTTTGGTTTGTTGCGTTTTGATTCATTTTACCAAAGGGAGAGGACCTAAACGCACAAAAATTTTTTTTTTTGAGGAGTACTGTGTACTGAAATATGGTTTAAGCTGCAATAGAAACTAACATATAAGATGTATTAGAAATCGACGGCTAAGATTGAGCCACGTCAGCACTTTTTGTTAAATCTTGACGGAAAATAACCACAAGATACCAAAGTGCTAATGGCGCAAACTTCAGGGTACCAAAGTGGATTCAGTCCTAACCACAGGGTACCAAAGTGCATTTTACCCTAAAAACTTAAAATAAAATTCTTAAAATAATATATCAATGTTGATTAATAAATATATCTCGAAAATTAATTTAATCAATTGAAATACTTCGCAGTTTAATTTTTTTAATTTATATGATGCAAATAAATAATATTAATAAACAACTCTTTTATTAATCCTATTCTCTCAACTTCTTTGTTCTCATCTCAGCTATTCCATACTCCTATTAATTCTTTAAAAAATTGTTCTCTTATTAAATTCTAATATTCTTTATTCTATATGTTTTTTTAATATTAGAAGTTATACTTCTTTTCGATAGAAGATATCATTACTCTTTACCTTTTTAAGTGTATAGGAGACATTACTTAAGAACTTGACTTTGATCCCACTTGTAGAGTTTAGGAATCCTTAGAACACAAATAAAAAAAACCAAAAAATGCAGGTTTCTTGAACTGGGCAGCAAGAGAAAAAAAACAAAAAAAAAAATTGGAAAATAGAGGTGAGAGAGAAAGAAGAGAGAAGAGAGGAGAGAAAGTCAGGGGAATAATTCAGGGTCTTCTATTCCACCTTTAAACTGAATGATACAATATGTCATATGTGTGTATGCCTAGGGGGCATAATGCAAGGTATCATTCGCAACAACTTCAACTAACAGAAAATTACATAAGCTATATTAAACAACAAATGTAACAAAATAGAAATAATTATCTAACAGAATAACCACAAAATTGAAACGGTAACAGAATTGGTACCAAATGATAACAATTACTCTATTATAAGATTAATATTTATGTTCATTCATAAGTAATTAATTTATAGTTATTTCGAATAATATAAATTATATTTATATTAATTGTGATAATTAAGGATGAATTTAATTAATTATTCACAAACCTTTAAAAATTGGACAAAAAATATCAACTCACGCTCTAAAGAATATTAACAATTATCATGTTAAATTGTTAATGATTACATAGAGTTTGTTTAATATGGAGACTATTTAATCTTTTGATAAAAAAAAGACTATTTAATCTAGCCTTATTTTATTAACCAAAGTGTGATATACTTTTTTGTTTTGGAGTAATTTTGTTATTATAACAAAATTAGGAACCCTTTTGCATATTTAGCCAAATATATCTAAAGTCCCTATTTATTTTTAGACACACGGATTAGAAAGTTGATTTTTAAAGTAAACTTTTGGTGTTTGTATCTTCGCTCACCCTTTTTTTCTTCCGTAGAAAAAAAATCTCTCTTCGCTCACCCTCAGTCTCTATCTTTCTATGTTCTGGTTGTGAGCTCTTTAGATTAGTGAGGTGTAGATTTCTTGCCTCACAAATTGCAAATGTGTTTCATTCTAGATAAATAACATTGTTAATCTCCTTATTTTGTTCTGTTCTGACCATAAAATTATTTTCATACTGATTGGAACCCCCTTGCTGGTCTTTGGAGTTTGGATTTAACAAAGTGAGCATATAGTACTATATTCTCGACTTATCGGGAACAGTTTGGTAATGTTATTCCTTATTAGAAAAGGATTCAACTGGTAACATGAAAAGAAAATCTTGGAAACACGAGTACACATCTTATAAAAATGTAATATGCATTTGTCTTCATCGGCGGATAAGGTAGCATCTGCTACATTCCGTCAACTACACATGGTTAGATTAATTACTTAAAATCAATAGAGATCCTATTAGACATCAATTAGCATTATTTTTGTGATTAAATTGATTTAGTTATATATAGGCCAAAACCTTATCTTGGATCTCAATGTTAACCCTAAATTTTGTTTTGACCCCTAATATTTTATTTATTCATTTTTGGTCCTTAATGTTTTTCGAAAGTTTTGTTTTGGTCCTTAACTATTGAATATTATCATATATCTCTCATTTAAAGTCTGAATGCGATGAAATCAGTGCTATGATCAAGTTATATTTGATGAGTTCTTTATTTGTCTAGTTGTAATCGTTAGCAAATGAGATCAAATCGAGCCTAAAATCGATCCTGAGAGTGGTTCGCTCATTTCATAAAGTTAGTTATATATCTCTCTTTTCAAGTTTAAATATGAAAAAATTGGAGCTACAAGTTATTCTTAACGATTTTTTTTTTGTTTTGTCTAGTTAAGATCGTTGACAAACGAGGTCAAATAGTACTTCGAAGTTGATATTGATGTTTTGGTCAAATTCACCTTCGAAGTACTATTTGACCTCGTGATTTGACCTTGTCTTTTGGCAAAGAAAATATTTATCAAATTTAACTTGTAGTTTTTTTTTCAAAAAAAAAAACTTGTAGCTCTAATTTCTTTGCATTTATAATTAAAACGAGATAAATATAACTACATTTAATAATTAGAGACCAACTATAAAATTTACTAAAGATCAAGAAAAATATTGAAAAATATTAGATTAAAATGAAACAAAAAATATTAAAGACGCAAATGAAATTTAAGATAAATATTGGAGACCTTAATAGAATTTTCGTCCACGGTAAACCCTCTTAATCACAGGCCCACGGTAATTAATAAACACCTATCGAACTGGTTAAAGTCAAGCTTGTACGATCTGGCATTAATTCAATACTAGAAAGGAAGCATCAACAATTCAACATTTTTCAACAAAAAAGACTTTTTATATAATTTAAAGGAACGAATCAGAAAGATATTGGAATAAAGTGTTTCTTCAAACTGTGGGTACAAATATATTTTATACATAATTTTACACACATTCCGAGATAAATCTCATAAACTTTGTCAAAAAAAAAAAAAAGAAAACCAATGATTTGCACACAAACATCGAAGTTTCACAAGCGGGAATTACAATTTACAAGTGAGTAGTTTCACTTTGGAGCGAGTATAGATAGCGCGTGAATGCGCGTGTGGAAAAACGGTGCTAGTGCTAGACTTGGAAGATGGAATCTCGTACAGAGTCCAACGTCAGCTACGTTAGCTAGTTATACACTTATACCAAAACGGCCCAACAACACAAACCTTTCAGATAGGGAGGGTAAAATACTTCCAAGTTCCAACATTTTAAATGAAAAGTTCGGCATTCTCTTTAATTGAGTAGTATTTTTCTTTCTGCCCGAACTTTAATTGAGAAGTATGATAAATAAATTTTATTATAATCTTTTAAAATAAATTTTAAGATAATAGTTTTAAACAAATAAAAACAAAAATAAAATAAAATATAGCTTAAAGTTTATAAAAAATTCCAAGTTTATTAATGGGTCAAAGTGCACTTTTAGTCCCATAACTTTTGCCTAAATCTCAATTTGGTTTCATAACTTTTTTTTGTTGCATATTTGGTCCTATATCTTTTGGTCAAGTTGTAGAATTGGTCCTATATCTTTGTAAATATTTCACCATCAATCTCACATGATCTAAAAATATAAGATCAATTCGGTACCTGACCCAAAGATATGAGACTAATTCTACAACGTGACCAAAAGATATGAGACCAATTCTACATATTGACCCAAAGATGAGACCAAAAGTGTAATATGAGACCAATTATGCAACCTGACCCAAAGATATGAGACCAAAAGTGCAATATGGGACTAAATCTGCAGCTTGAGCAAAAAAATATGGGATCAAAAGTACAACCAAAAAAATTATAAAACTAAATTGAGATCTGAGTAAAAGTTATGGGACTAAAAGTATAGTTTGGCCTTATTAATTTGATATTTGATTCTCCCAGACCGTGACATACACCGCCTTGTCTTTCACATCTATCTCGTGAGCAGACCAAGGTTTATAGGAGAGAGGAGCACGCAGTTCTAGAGAGGGGAACAAGACATGCCCAGAAGGGCCAAAACGAACAAGAAAAAGGAAACTAAAAAATCAGCCGTGCCTTATATCTCTCTCTTTCCCATTTACTGTGGAGTGAGTATTAAGTACTATCTTTCTCTGTGTGTAAGCGAAGGGAAAGGTGGGAACAGAGAAAAAGCAGAGCCTTTTGTTTCTCTTTGCAGTTGCAACTCCTGCACATATTCTGCTCTTCAGCTTTCTTTGTTTGGTTTCCAGTGTGAAAGAAAGTTCACAAGATTATATTGCTAGCGAACTAGCCACTGGGTCACTTTGTAACTTGTATATATAAATATTCATTGGGTGTGTGAGAAATGCAGCAGCACCTGATGCAGATGCAGCCCATGATGGCAGCCTATTACCCCAGCAACGTCACCACTGATCACATTCAACAGGTTCTCTCTTCATCTCCCTTCTTTACCATTCATGATTCTACTATCTTCATGTATTTTTGTATTGAAATCCTTTGTGACTGTCATATTTTTGTATTTGTGGGTCTTTAATTTATGCCACTTTTGCTACTGATTCCCCTGTTTCTACTGCTCTGGGGCTACTGAAGATGCTAGATTATTGCTGAGATTTTATATTTTGCCTTTACAATTAAAATCAACACTTGTTTCGCCTTGACACACTTATCTCATCTTCTAGGAGTAGTTTACTAATAGAAAACAGTGCCGAACAGCAAGTCGTCAAGTTAATTTGTTCTCTGTTTGGTAGATTTTTTAACATGCCAACGTGTTCATTCCCATTAACCACATCGTCTTCTGAGTAGTCCTCATTGATTGGTTGGTACTTGGTAAGTTGGTATACCCAACTTTAATTAGGGATTCTGGTTAACAGCTCTTCACTGCTGTATCCATGAGGATTAATCGTTGTTTCCTTTTCCACCTGTCCATTTGCTTATACTATATATTTCCAGGATGTAGTTATATAGCTAAGCTAGCCTTGTTAAATTTCTAACCTTTATATATATTTCATTTATTTTCAAGCAGTACCTAGATGAAAATAAGTCGTTAATTCTGAAGATTGTGGAAAGCCAGAATTCTGGGAAACTGAGTGAGTGTGCAGAGTAAGAATCTTATCTAGTCCAAATTATCATGTCAGTAGAATAGAATATTTGTGGTTTCTTGATTTCCTATGGATTCACATATATACCATAACGAGCCAAGCAGGTATTGAATAATTTTTTCTGTCGTTTCAGGAACCAAGCAAGGCTACAGCGAAACCTCATGTACCTAGCTGCCATAGCTGATTCTCAACCCCAACCTCCAACAATACCTGGTCAGGTACATACATACACGCTTACAAAGATACCACATATATACGTCTTGCTAAATAGATTAATGACAAAAGTATAATTTTGGGTTGGCCCCTAAATTAAAAAGTTTAAAGAGAAAAAAGGTTATTTTTACGGGCATTAATTAATTGCAGTAATATATTAGCTAGAGTGAGTGATAGGTTGTGTTTTTTAGTATTCTGGTGGTGGGATTATGGGGCAGCAGGGAGCACACTACAATATTCAACAACAGATGACACAACAACAGCAACAACAACAACTTATTGGTGCACGGTCATCGCTTTTGTACGGTCAACAACCTTTCTCGTCGCCACTTGCACAGCAGCACCAAGCCTTCCATACTCCCCTGGGTATGAATATCACACCACCTCCATTTCACTTGTTGCATTCTGAGCCTGCTCACGTAGGAGTGGGACCCACATTTCCTGATTTTGTCCGAGGCAACACCTCAGGCTCAGGAGAGAGCAAGCAAGAAACTGGTGAAGCCCGTGGTGAAGCTGGTGAAACACTCTACCTCAAAGCTGCTGATGATTAATTACGACTAATTAGCTAATTAAGTAATCGTTATTAATCTAATGTAACTAAGTGTAAGGCACCTTGCTTCAATATAATGCGTCTCTTCTACTTCATGTGTAAATGATAAAATGAAGAAACAAGAATTAGAATCCCTGCTTGCGCGCGCTTTATCTATCCCACTATATAATTCTACTTTCTCCAGCAAAATAAAGGACCTTAAACCTTTTTACATGACATTTTATTTTATTTTTTGGATTGGCTCTGAATTCCTTCCTGCTCAAGTCACTTGCTTTAAAGTTTTAACCAAAATTCATTGCATTAAAATATTAATATGCGATCACCAAGTGCGTTGATCAATTTGTGGAGGGTTGATTTAGCTTAATCAAAGGTTTGACTTCTTGGATTTGAGAATGAGAATGCAATGGGTCATGAGCCCATAAAAATTGTGCATTTTAATTTGTCAAAGATCGAGTTGTCAATTTGATAATTTTTAAGGATTAAATTGTTAGTTAATTTTTAATTATATATATATATATTATCCAACTCGTGAGAAATTCATGCCTGAATTATTAATTATCAAATCTCTAAGTGCTGACCTATGAAGCATGGACACAAACACGGACACGAGACACGATACAGACACACCGACATGTCAAATTTTTAAATTTGCATGACACGGCATATATTTATATAGGGTTACTCTAAGATGCAAAGTTTAATTCTTGACATGAGATACAATTGCTGATGTGGCATAATTATAGCCATTTATGTAATTTAATGTTGAAAAATAATAATTTTTTAACCAATCAAAACTGTGTATGGAGTCACATAATGAGTTACATACAATTAACTCTTCCACGTGTCATTATTTTATTGACTTATGACCCATTGCATCCCATGTCAAGAATCAAACTTTGCATCATAGATTAACCCATTTATAAATAATTAAAAATCCATAAATATTGATGACAACTTTAAAATTATAATATATCTATTCATAATATATGTCATGTGTATCATTATTTTTTATTATTTGTCACGTTAAAATCACAAAAAAACTAATTTTATATTTTTAAATTGGCCAAAGTCCTATTTTGGTCCCCCAGTTATTTTTTGTTCCATATTGGTCCCCCAGTTATGCAAAACTTGAAAAAGTTGGTCCCTCTAACGTTTTCCATCCATTTTTCCGTTAAAAAAAGAGGAAAAATAAACTTTCATCCTCAAAAGTTTTATTTTCTTATATTAAGGTCCTTTTCTTTTTATAATAGAATCAAAACATAAAAAAATGAAGTAAATTAAGATTTTAAGTGAATTTATCCAAAAACACCAAATAAATCTCTCTCCCCGTAAAACGCGCTGTCACCGAACCTCCGTTCCACCTCCAGGAAATCGCCGAGCGATGCCGGCCGCGAGTCGCCGTCCCTACAGAGGCTCCACCACCTCCTCCGTTTTTCTGCCACCACCGACGCCACGTCTGCAGTCGCGGCGCTCCTATTTTTCTTCTTTTTCGGTTTGGTAACCCTCCGTGAGCCGCCTATCGCTGCGGCGGATCCAGCGGCGGGGGAATGCGGATCTCGGTGCTGAGATGGAGCGCGGAAGGTAATGGTGGGGAAGCTGACGCTCATCAACGTCCCCAACGTGGTGCTTCTGTCATGGAAGAACGATCCCGTGGACTGTGCAGAGATCGAAGATCAAATCAATCGTTGAAGAAAAAAAACGAGAATCAAGAAATTGAGAGTGGAATCAGAGAGAGGGGGGGGGGGAATCAGAGAGAAATTTATTTTGTGTTTCTGGGTAAATTCACTTAAAATCTTAATTTATTTCATTTTCTTATGTTTTGATCCTATTATAAAAAGAAAAGGACCTTAATATAAGAAAATAAAACTTTTGGGGATGAAAGTTTATTTTTCCTCTTTTTTTAACGGAAAAATGGATGGAAAACGTTAGAGGGACCAACTTTTTCAAGTTTTGCATAACTGGGGGACCAATATGGAACAAAAAATAACTGGGGGACCTATTTAGAACAAGGAGCATAACTGGGGGACCAAAATAAGACTTTGACCTTTTAAATTTATGAATATGTGTGGTATGAATGTTGTATGAACGTCCTAGCGATTCATTTATTCATCCCACAACTCTAAGGACTCGGCAGTCAAATAATTTTGTTTTCCTTTCAGATCCAAGAAAACAAAAATTCAGGCAAAAAAAAAAAGAGAGAACAAAATTATTTTATTTTTTCCGGAAAAAAAAATTAAAGTTATGGTAAAATAATCTTGTGAAATTAGTGTGGACTAGTGGAACGTACTGAATTCAGTTAGAAGGTAGAGGAGAGAGGCTGGATTAGTAGCCACGAGTTGGCGCGAAAGCAAAGGGAAGAGAAGCACCCGAAGTTGCAGCTCCTCTCAAAGAATGTCTCTTCGATCCGCATTCTCCTTCCACACACAAAATTTTCTCTCCCCACTCTTCTTCTCTTCTCTTCTTTTCCCCTTCCCTCTCTTTTTGTTTTTTCCAATTTTCCCCAGAAAATGCCCTTTTCGGGCCTTTCCTTCACCTATGTCTGATTCCCTCGGCTTTGGGGGCTTCATCTTTACCTTTTCGTTCCGGCCATTTATGATTAATGACGTTTTCGACTCTTCCATATGGACGTGAAGAAATTATCAGATCCTGAACTTTGTGATCTGAACCTTATGATTAATAAGGAGTCCAAACGCTTCGGATTCATCGCTCACTAAATGGTACGCAAGTTCCGTTCATGTTCTAACCCTGGAGCCTCTGCATTTTGGTTTTAGCTTCAATGTGTATATATGTTAAATCTCTATCACGAATATATTTTTCTTTCTTTTCTCCTTTTCCTACAATATTGTCAATTAATTTAGTGGTTGATACCACAATCGACAGTCACATTAACCAGTGGACTAATCATACTCGAAGTTTTAAGCTATTTAAGATAGTGTTCCTGTTTAATTTAGTTATCTTGCGCACCATTAACTTATGGTATTTGTAATTTGGAAGAGTATGGTAGAAGTATCTTTCCGCTCTCATGATATTAAAGCACGGAATCATGCCGGAATATACGTCTGGATAGCTTGGGCAATTTGGCGGCAGGCAAAACGAAATCGAAATCGGAAAAAGAAATTAAGATTTATTCACATCAGAATATTTCAATTTACATACATAATTACATATACCTTAAACACTCCGCAAACTCAGCACCCGCAGTGTTAGAAACTTAAGACTTAGGTATAGATATACTTACGCCGAAGTCACTAGCTATTTAGTTACATGCGTGATTACTAATTTCTACAGTTCATATGAGGGGGTTAATTAGCATGCCAAAATAGAAAAAGAAAATAAGCAACTAACTTGAGTACTGTGGATGTGATAAGTAAATTTGTAGAATTTGATCAACTACGAGGATACAGTAGTGCTAGAGTTTATGTGGAGAAAATGCCAAATCTCCCTTAGTTTATCATGCGCATATGACAACTAAGATTCTAAGAACAAGTATTTCGAACCCTTTATCTGTTGATCTCCATCACAAAAATTTATGCATTTGGGGGAAAGTTTTATACTAAAAAAGTTAAAAGATTTATTTCCATATCTCCATGGGCAGGGGACTCCTGTGAATATCATTGTAGGTTCTCATGTCTGGATTGAAGATCCAGATACAGCTTGGATTGATGGGCAGGTATCAAAAATCAGTGGAAAGGATGCTGAAATTGAAACTACCAATGGAAAAAAGGTTTGTATTCTATCAATTAATTTATTTCTTCATGTTTTTATATGAGTAATTTTGCAATGTATTAAAGTGTAAGTTAAGATAAATGTAATAAATGTTTAGCTTTTTAAATATAAAATAAATTATAAAGATATTAAAAGTAATAAATGTTTCTTTTTATTATATTTTAAAATAAAAAAAAAATTGAAGGAAAGTGTTTAGCTTTTTTATAATTTTTATGTTATATATTATTAATACGTTGTTTTGAGTCACGGAGGAAAGAAAATTCTAAAGTTATTATAAGGCTAATTTTAGGTAAGTTTTTTTTTCCTTTATATCTTTGCTTAGGTTTTCTAACAACATATGACATGTGGAAAAATTTTTATGCATGACCGATGATGATATAAAGAAAATATTTAATAGAGATTTTAGCATGACTAAAGACCAATTATATAAGAGGAAGAATATAAATTGCACTTATGATTGGAGAAACTTTATAGCACAAATATAAAAGGAACCTTAAGTTTTTTTTCCTTATTATAACAGTATATATATGAGCCATTTTCCTTTCCAATAACATTGCAGCTTCCATCTGCATGGTTTTTGCAGTCAGTTTTAGCTATTGATAAAAGAAAAACATTCATGATTAGACTAACATTTCTGGACTTACCGCTATACTATATTGGATGGATAAGCAATTGATTTTCTTTCTTGTATGATGACAGTTAATGCAAGAGAAAGAGAATATTATAATTACAAGAATGATTAAGCTTTACTTAAAGATGTGCTAAATCTATGCTTAAAAAATGATCAAGAGAACTAGGGGGAAAAGAAGATAACAAAAAAACTAAAAAAATGACGAGGGAAATGATCCATGCATGAACATTGCTTCTTTCGTTGTTCCAAGATTTTTAAGGATCTACAATTAATTATAGGATACATTACACTTTGGTACCCTATTCTATGGACCAGTTTCACTTTAGTATTATGTTCTTTTAAAAATGACATTTTGGTACCCTGTTCTTTGCATCATTAACACTTTGGTACCCAAATCTATTTTTCTGTTAAGGTTTGATGGTGAAGTCGCATGCAAAAACACTCAAATGTCTATTTTCCTTTCATTTTTCACGATTCAGACGCTAAAACACTCAAAAATCATGAAAAACACTGAGATTTGAAGTGAGAGTATTTTGGAGTGTTTTACTGTTTGAATCGTGAAAAATGAGAGGAAAAATGAACATTTGGGTGTTTTTACTGTGCACATGATGGTCAACAGGGTACTAAAGTGTCACTTTTGAAAGAATAGGGTACTAAAGTGAAACCGGTTGATAGATCAAGGTACCAAAGTGTAATTTACCCTTAATTATAACTAATGTTTGATTTCCTCAAAATTGGCTGTCCAAAAATTTGGCCTCACAAGCAAGTCTATCTCCAATGTGTTCCTTGCTTCCTGTATCTTTCTTCTCAAATTGAATTATTGATCTTGGCGTTCTAAGTTGCATTAAGAAAATCATGTGTATGTAGTTTTATAGTTATAATAATGTAGTCCTTTGTGAATCAACTATTTCTCTCAGCTTTCTATCATTACCAATTTGAAACGATAGCAAAAAATTTACAGTAACAGATTAAGGTAAAACATACGATAGAATTACTATCTTATTTTCTATTTTGGTTATTTCGAGGTTAATGCAAAATTATCAAAAATATATCCCAAAGATACGGAAGCTCCTGCTGGTGGAGTGGATGATATGACCAAGCTGTCTTATTTGCATGAGCCTGGAGTCCTGCAGAACTTAAAATCAAGATATGAATTGAATGAAATATATGTGAGGCTTTCTTTCCTTTAATATGCTAAAGTCCGGCAAACTTTGTCAACCTAAGATGTTTCTTTACTACTCATTTTGTTATTGTCATGGCAGACGTATACTGGAAATATTCTGATTGCCATAAATCCATTCCAAAAACTACCTCATATTTATGATGCTCACATGATGCAACAATACAAGGGAGCACCGTTAGGAGAATTAAGCCCTCATGTGTTTGCTGTTGCCGATGTCGCATATAGGTAACTCCTATCATGCAGTCAAATTTTGTTTCTGCTATAGAACCAAATATCTAACTACAACTGTTATCAAATCAGGGCAATGATTAACGAAGGAAAAAGCAATTCAATTCTGGTCAGTGGGGAAAGTGGAGCAGGCAAAACAGAAACTACAAAGATGCTTATGAGATACCTTGCTTTCTTGGGAGGTAGGGCTGCTACTGAAGGACGAACAGTTGAACAACAAGTTCTTGAAGTAAGATTCTATGAACTACGCATTTTAGGACTGTGAACAAATTTTGCATACTGTATTCTATCTATGGCATTCTGCTTTTTACTATTTTTATATGGATTCATGTAACATCTCTTTTGACTGATATGAATGCAGTCAAATCCAGTTCTCGAAGCATTTGGCAATGCAAAAACTGTTAGGAATAACAATTCCAGGTGAGTTACATGGAGTCAATGAAGGATTTCTCATCTTTTATCCTCCATGATAGTCTGACATGCAGAATTAACTTCAGTTTTGTATCCCCACATATTGTTCATCATATTACTGAAAGTCAATTTGAGGGTGAAATATTTGTTGAATTGTTTGCTATTTGTCAAATTTTCTTTCCAGAATTGCTGATTTACTGCTCCATGATACTTTACCTTAAATCTGTTACCATACGGTTGTTTTCAACTTCTTGTATAAATAATGCAGCCGTTTTGGTAAATTTGTTGAGATACAATTTGATAAGAGTGGAAGAATCTCAGGAGCAGCTATCCGAACTTACCTTCTAGAGAGGTCTCGGGTTTGCCAAATTAATGATCCTGAACGCAACTACCATTGTTTTTATCTTCTTTGTGCTGCACCACAAGAGGTATCTAGCTGTCGAGAATCTACTTAACACTTATTTTTGCTTTGTCACTTCAAATAATTCATTGCTAATTCTGTGAACAGGAAATCGAGAAATACAAATTAGACAATCCTAAATCATTCCACTACCTTAACCAGTCAAATTGCTATGAACTGGCTGATACAAATGAGGCTCGTGAGTATCTTGCCACCAGGAGAGCAATGGATATTGTTGGAATAAGCCAAAAGGATCAGGTAATGACTATGAATCTAACTTCTTTATTGCTAAAATATAGAAAGTTTAAATTGTACCTTCTCTGTTTCCCCCTTCTGTTTTTCTGCAGGAAGCAATTTTCAGGGTTGTTGCAGCAATTCTTCATCTTGGTAATATTGTTTTCACCAAAGGAAAGGAAGTCGACTCATCAGTTCCAAAAGATGACAAAGCTAAATTCCACCTGAAAACAACTGCAGAACTTCTGATGTATATTTGCAATTATGGTTTTTAGTTTCCTTTAAGGTGAACTATGATTGTCACACTCCAACTTCACGTTTTATCAGGTGTGATGCTAATGCCTTGCAAGATGCATTGTGTAAGCGTGTCATGGTCACTCCTGAAGAAGTTATAAAGAGGAGCCTTGACCCCCAAAGTGCAGCAATTAGTAGAGATGGCTTGGCAAAAACAATTTATTCTCGGCTATTTGACTGGTAAGATGCTGAATACCGTAATGATTCCATATTTTCTATCCTCTGCAATTACATAAAATGACTTTTTATGCTGAATGTATTTTTCTGGAATTAAATAGGTTGGTGGACAAGATTAATAGTTCAATAGGACAAGATCCCAATTCCAAATGCTTGATTGGGGTCCTTGATATTTATGGTTTTGAAAGCTTCAAAACTAACAGGTAACTTACAGTGTAGCAGAACTAATTTGTATACGTAAACAACTGCATCAAACAAGAATGCATTGCTGAACATATTGTAACATACAACCTCTGTTTGTTTTCAATCCTTTGAAACTTAATTTCAGCATATCATGCTCTGCAGTTTTGAGCAGTTCTGCATTAATTTCACAAACGAGAAGTTGCAGCAACATTTCAATCAGGTTAAGTCTCGGACCACATCAAGTTCAATATTCCTGATATATGCTATTTCCATATTTGATATGCTATTTCTATAATATTTTGCAGCACGTGTTTAAAATGGAACAAGAAGAATATACAAAGGAGCAGATTAATTGGAGCTATATTGAATTTGTTGATAACCAAGATGTTTTAGACCTTATTGAAAAGGTTTTTCCCCTCTCTTAACTTTTTTCATGAGATTTTGACCGATTAGTTTATTACTACTTCGAGTGCACAATTACCTTTTTAATCCATAAAGTATGCAATCATTTTCAATTTTATCTTATTCTTTTTGTCTGATTTGCATCCTGATTATTAACAACATTCAAATTACAAATGAAATTAACTAGAACGGATAGAATGATCACTAAAAGATGCAAACGTACAAGTAAATCCAACCAAATTAATATGTATATATATATATATATATATTTAGGCAGCAACGATGGCAAAAGATGACCAAAGTACATATTTTTAGACCTTTTTTTGTCTACTCACATTTTTAGCACTTGAGTAATGATATTAGGGCAAATATTATGATAGATTAGCAATGAAATCAACAAACCACATTTTTTTGTTACCCAACTGGATGCAATTAGAACCATATTGAGTTCTTCTTTTTCTTTTTTCAGTTGACATTTAGGATGGAATTAACAAGAAAATCTTTAGGGATAAAATTGGTAATAGCTCCAAATTTTCAGGACCGAAATGTCTCTGTTAAAAGTGGTCATCTGAGTAGCTTAGAGTTCAAAAAATGAGAAATCTAGTATGCTTTCAATATATTTAATTATTATCTTTATGATGCTGCCTAGTATAATTTATCTACTGTTTAGAGGAGATGCTGCAGTCTAATTAGTTTGAGTCTGCGAATGTTATTTACTGTTCAAAAGAGAAAATTCTATTGACAGCTTTCTGCAAATGTTGGACATAGATCTACAGAACTCTTACGTTTATGGAGAAAGAGAAGTAGGAAATGGTCATATGCTTTGTCTTCTCAAAGCCCAAAGATATCAATATAATCATTTATGTACCTTCTCTAAATAATTTTCAAGTTTAGTATGTATTTGTTCATGAGAATAACTTAACAATGAAATAAGCGTTACTACTGAGTTTTCTTCTATTAGTTACATTCATGTAATTTACATTGATTTTTCTTTTACAGAAACCTGGAGGAATTATTGCTCTCCTTGACGAAGCTTGGTAAAATATTGTTCTTTATTTTACATTAGATCTGTTTATCCCTGTCACATACTACTTTGAACTGCCCTTTAATTCTTACTTCCTTCTCCTTTTGCTCCTCAGCATGTTTCCCAAGTCAACACACGAAACATTTGCAAACAAGCTTTATCAAACATTCAAGACTCACAAGCGTTTTATAAAGCCAAAATTGTCTCGAACAGATTTTACAGTTGCCCATTATGCAGGGGAGGTATGACTAGTATGACTAATTGTTATAGGCTTATACCATCAAAGGCTTGACACGAGATATTTTGGCTTATTGATGTTTGCCCTCATAAATGTTCAGGTCTTATACCAGTCTGACCAGTTTTTAGACAAAAATAAGGATTACGTGGTTCCTGAACATCAAGATTTGTTGAGTGCTTCAAAATGTTCTTTTGTAGCAGGCCTTTTTCCTCCTCTTCCAGAAGAGACATCTAAGTCATCCAAGTTCTCTTCTATAGGTTCTCGTTTTAAGGTATCATTTTTACTTATACACCTGTTCCCTTAAATAACACTTGATTACATTTTGAAGCTCATGTCACAACCTTAAAAGATTGAAAGCATTTTTACTGTTGGGAAGCTAAGAAAACATGTTTTCATATTGTCAATGGTGCAGGTACAACTACAGCAACTAATGGATACACTGAACTCCACAGAGCCTCATTATGTCAGATGTGTAAAACCAAACAACCTCCTTAAGCCTGCAATATTTGAGAATGTCAACATTATGCAACAACTTCGCTGTGGTGTGAGTATGCTTTGATATCCTGGTTTTTTTTTGTTTGGATACAAGATATCCTGCTTTTATTTCTTTCCTTGGATGATGGTGTGAATTGAAGTATAGCCCTAGTTTTCTCCCAGTCATTAATCTCCTTTTGTATGCAATCTCTAACACTTTTCCCTATAGGGTGTTTTAGAGGCAATCAGAATCAGTTGTGCTGGTTATCCTACTCGTCGCCTATTTTATGAATTTGCAAATCGATTTGGACTCCTTGCCCCTGAGCTCATGGAGGGAAAGTAAGTATTCTTGATGGTATATCTTGTTTTTTGAGGGAAAAAGTTCTTGCTTGACGTGATCAAAGGCCTCTACCAAGACTCTTCTAATCTGCAAGTCATTTCTCCTTTGAGCAGCTATGATGAAAAGGTTGTTTGCCAAAAGATTCTAGAAAAAGTGGGGCTTAAAGGGTCACAGGTACTTAAAAATGTTTCCCCAAAATGATTATTCTTTTTCTCCCTCGTTTCCTTTCTAATAGACTGCTATTTAATCGACCACAAAGCTCTACTGGTGTAAGCAACTACAGTCCATGGACACTGCATTACAAAGTAGTTTCACCTATTGTTAACAAATGTGGACATGGATCTTTTATGTGAGAAATTGATGCTACAACATTTTGTTGGCTGTGAGTTGTTGTAGATTGGGAAAACAAAGATATTCCTGAGAGCTGGTCAGATGGCTGAACTAGATGCAAGGAGAGCTCTAGTTCTCAGTAAAGCAGCAAAAATTATCCAGCGACGTGTACGAACACATCAAGCTCGTAATCATTACCTTGCACTGCGGAAGACTACTATATTTATGCAGTCTCTATGTAGAGGTGAGATACTCAGATATTCCGAAGTTTTAAAAACCTAAATTTTAAGAGCGTATGGGCTTCCTTAAATAGGATGTAGTAGCACAGTTCTGTTGGACACACTCCACTGTTTATTCAGTCTCCTATCTCTATATATGTTTAACATGAATTATATATGATCTGTAGGAAGACTTGCATGTAAACTTTATTTGAACAAGAGAAAGGAGGCTGCTGCAATCAAAATTCAGAAGAACACTCGCAGATATGCTGCTAGGAAAGCCTATAAAAGACTCCAAGCTTCAGTTCTTATCCTGCAAACAGGTTTAAGGACAATGGCAGCTCGTAATCAGTTCAGATTTAGGAAGCGGACTAAAGCTGCAATCATTATTCAGGTTATCATTCACTACTATATGATTGAGATGATCAAACTGTTACCAGTATAAAATATTAAATGAATATTATCTCTTAAAAACTACAGGCTTGGTGGCGATGCCGGAGAGCTACCTCATATTATAAGCGGCTCAAGAAAGGTACAATACTTGCACAATGCAGATGGAGGGGGCGTTTGGCCAGGAAAGAACTCCGGAAGCTCAAAATGGTATGTTCTTGTATTATCATGCCCCTAAACAGAACTCTTAAAAGAAAATAGACTAGTAAAGATTCTATTAACCCTATGCAACATAAGGCACACAAAGTAAACTATTTCCGTATATTTTCTGTATGATCACATGAGAACACCATAAAAGAAAGAAGTTTTCTTCTGAACTAAGAACCTTGAAATTGGTTAGGCTTTTCATTTGTTGAATCAATCTCCAAAACAATTATGATTTTTTCGTAACTATTGTTACTTCTACATTGTGAAATTTGTGTGATCGTTGTTTTCTGGTGGGTGGATTTACTATAACAAATCTAACACCTATTTTCTGTGATATTTGTGTTGCATGTATGTCACTTTTTTTTTTACAGGTTTTCTTAATATAGTTTCTCCTTCTCTACTTTCAAGTTAAAATCTGCTTATTTGCTTTAGGCTGCAAGGGAAACGGGTGCACTTCAAGAAGCAAAGGATAAACTTGAAAAACGGGTGGAGGAACTCACTTGGCGTCTCCAATTAGAAAAAGGATTAAGGGTAACGTATATGTTTTACAGATAGATATCATATGGAAAATCTTTTTATGATCTTGCATGTAATTATGAATTTTAGGGGAAAAAAGTTCATCAGAAACATAGAAGAAGAGAAATGAGAGTAAAAGACTATCTTGACAGTATTTTCTCCTAATTTTAAATCCCTAAAACCCCATGAAAATCTTTGTGTAGACTAACCTAGAAGAAGCTAAAGCACAAGAAGTAGCAAAACTGCAGAACTCACTGCAGGAGATGCAGAGCAAACTTGAAGAAACCAACGCTTTACTTATCAAGGAACGGGAGAATGTAAAGAAAGTTGTAGAAGAAGCACCTCCTGTTATTCAAGAAACCCAGGTTGTCGTTGAAGACACAGAAAAAATTGATGCACTAACTGGGGAAGTTGAGAACTTAAAGGTACAGAAGATCATTCTTACTTCGGCTTTTATCCAGCTCTACTTTTTAGCATGCATCTGCATATATGGACTCCTTTCAATATCGGAAGCATGTTTACTAAAATTTACTACATGAAGAACTGAAGAAGCATCTATCTTATACATTTGACTGCTTAATTTTAGTAAAACTTGGTGGCAGGTTTGCAATTTAACGTATAAAATTGATTGCCACTCCTAGAAAAGGATTTTTAATCTGAAGTTTGGTTAAACAGAAATTATCATGTTCTAAACATCACATCTAATTATTTAAGCTAGCGTGTCAAATGGATTATTCATATAATCATATAGATGTTTTCAGTAGAGGTTTTATTATACACTTCAGAGTGTTCATATGAAAATTGTCCTTAGACATTTCCCTATGTAAAGAGTTGTACTATTGCATTGGCATGTTTCCTACCTCTTAACTAAACAAATATAATGAGAAGATATACCGTGCATCCCCTTCCTCTCAATATTAACAGTTAAATTAAAGTACTCCCAGTTAATGTTAATAAGAAAGATAGTTAATGCTAGCTGATGTCCATCGGGAAGAATGCACATGATGCATACTAAAATTCAAATGTTCTTAATTATATCCTTTGACTGGATCATAAATGAATAGAAAAGATTAATTCCTCTTAAGTTAATGGTGATACACAATAGTTATTGTTTGCAGCATATCATGATGAAGTTACCTTAGTGATGTTGTTACCTTGGGCTTTATGTTCACACAGACTTCGTTAGAGTCAGAGAAAGAGAAAGCTAATAACTTTGAAAGCAAATACAACGAAGCTCAAGCTTTTAGTGAAGAACAGGGTAAAAAATTAGAAGACACAGAGAAGAAGGTTCGTCAGCTCCAAGAATCGTTGACCAGGTAATATAAACACTTGATGTTGTTATGTTTTTCAGGCTATTCAATGATTAGCACTCAGAATGTTGACCTAAGCAGAACCTATTCATGGTTTAAGATTCTGCAAATTTCTTGGTGTACAAACTACAAAGTCTTAAAGGAATATTTGCTGTTCTCATAAGGAGTAATTATGTTATACCAAATTTCCAAAATTCCATCTTCAAAAATTGCCATACTGATTCATTAATATATTGAGAAGATTGTCTAAAACCTCATAATTTTTGGATTAGGTTGGAGGAGAAGATTAACAATTTAGAATCAGAGAACCGAGTACTACGTCAGCAAGCCGTGTCCATGGCACCAAATAAGTTCCTTTCAGGACGGTCCAGATCTATTATACAGGTATATTCTGGAATGCCTTTTACGTAGTTGAGAATAATATAACACTTGGTGTTAGTGTAATAAGTTTTGCTGTCTTTGCGTTAGAGAGGTGCTGAAAGTGGTCATATAGGTGGAGGAGAAGCAAAGATACCTTTGGTAAGTAACTCTATTTCACATCAGTGTTATCTGGGTGGGGAAAGTGAACGTGGATTTGACTTACTTTTTTGGTCACTTGATGAACTAATCAGGATCTGCATAGCTCATCAATTAACCAGAGGGAACACCCTGAAGTAGATGATAAACCACAAAAGTCACTAAATGAGAAACAGCAGGAGAATCAAGAGTTGCTCATTAGATGTGTTGCACAACATCTGGGCTTTTCTCAGAACAGACCTGTTGCTGCATGTATCATATACAAATGCCTCTTGCAATGGAGATCATTTGAAGTGGAGCGCACAAGCGTTTTTGATCGTATCATTCAAACTGTCGGCAATGCCATTGAGGTATCAGGGGCGCAACTCTGGCACGCTGTACTCTGTTTTCTCTTGCTCTTGATACAACTTTCTAACGCAAATACATATTTGGACTCCAGACCCAGGATAACAATGATACATTGGCTTATTGGCTATCCAATGCTTCTACACTTCTTTTATTACTACAGCGCACACTTAAGGCAAGTGGTGCTGCTGGAATGGCCCCACAACGCCGTCGTTCTTCGTCGGCAACCCTATTTGGGAGAATGACGCAAGTAAATATAATTTTCTTATTTGAACAGAGTCATCTCCATTCAAAAGTTTTCATTCTTCAGATAGTTATTCATGGTTTTTGCATGTTTCAGAGTTTCCGTGGAACTCCAGCAGGAGTTAATCTCAACTTAATCAATGGTACTATGAGTGGTGGAGTAGATACATTACGACAAGTTGAAGCCAAATACCCAGCTTTGCTTTTCAAACAGCAGCTTACTGCATATGTAGAAAAGATCTATGGTATGATTCGAGACAATCTGAAGAAAGAAATTTCTCCCTTGCTGGGTTTGTGCATCCAGGTATGTCATTTTTGTTTACGGTTCTATGAACTCCTAACACCCTATAATTCGTTGTTTCACAAAACCATTATTTATTGTGACGAGATAGGCTCCAAGAACATCTAGAGCAAGCTTGGTCAAGGGAACACGTTCAGTTGCAAACAATGAAGCCCAGAGAGCTTTGATTGCTCACTGGCAGGGGATAGTTAAGAGTCTTGGAACCTTTTTGAATACTTTGAAAGCAAATTTTGTAAGTAGAATCTCCTTTTACGTCATTCTTTTTTTAATCTTTGCCTCCTTGTATCTGTGTCACAGGCCTGGGTCATCATGCATTTTTTGCCAACTCTTCTGGATTTACACAGGACTCCTTTGTTGCTTCTAAATTTACCCGAAATTTCTTCATTCCAAAATTTACATATAACATAAAGGGGGTTTTACCTATGTTGAAATTTAATGGGGAGGTTTATATAATTTTCAAATCAAGAAGAGAGGTTTATCTATTTAAATTACTTTTCTTTCTTAAAAGCATAGATACATTGTATGAAATGACAGGATGAGAATGTTAGCTTTTAATTACAATTTGAAAGGTTGTACCATGTTTAACTACAAGTATAAAACATATATACAATTTTCTTTTTATAGCCTTGATGCTTCATAGCTTATTTTCCTTTTATGATTTTCTTTTCATGTTCTTTGAGTAAAATATGTTAATTCTGATCTCCCCCTGGTCTGCTTCATGTTGACAGGTTCCCCCATTTTTAGTTCGTAAGGTGTTCACACAAATTTTTTCTTTCATCAATGTCCAACTATTCAATAGGTTAGTGTTTTCTACTTTCACTGTTTTGTAGATTGTTTTCTGTACTGCAAATTGAATTCTCAGTTTTTGTCATCTCACATTCTCATTTCCTGTCACAGTCTTCTTTTAAGACGGGAGTGCTGCTCATTCAGTAATGGAGAATATGTTAAAGCTGGTTTGGCTGAATTGGAGCATTGGTGTTTTAAGGCAACAGACGAGGTGTGTTAACTTCACTGCTGTTGTACTCTGTAGTTCAATTGATGAGGACTGTCACTAACTTCCCTCTCCCTGCGCTTTCCAAAATAATGCAGTATGCAGGTTCAGCCTGGGATGAGCTCAAACATATCAGACAGGCGATTGGATTTCTGGTATTTTCTATTACTGGCTTGTTGGGCTGAATATATAACTTCTACTTGGCACTTGTTCTGATGGTCAGATAGCACAAAATGCTTTTAACTCATCTTTTCTGAACCCTTAATCAGGTCATACATCAGAAACCTAAGAAAACACTGGATGAAATAAGCCATGATCTGTGTCCGGTTAGTGAAGGCAATTTTACTTTATACTGGAGGATTCACTTTCTTGAATGATAACGAACCTTATTGCCCTATTTACAGGTCCTCAGTATACAGCAGCTATATCGGATCAGCACCATGTATTGGGATGACAAGTATGGCACACATAGCGTGTCTCCCGATGTAAGATGACTTTTTTTTTTCTGGCCAAAAAAAAAGAAAAGTCATCTTTGCCTTACGGCCTTACTATTGTTTTCATCCAGGTCATATCTAATATGAGAGTATTGATGACTGAAGATTCAAATAACGCTGTTAGTAATTCTTTCCTGTTGGATGATGATTCCAGGTAAGATGGCATCAACCAAACAAGTGATAGTTTTTTTTTTTTTAATTTCAAATTATCACTTATATTTCCCTTAGGAAAGACTATGAGAGAGCATAACCATGCTATACGTTGACTAGACTTAGTTTGTAGGTTTAGTGCGTTGAGAGCGATGGAGAAACCACTATACTATTTGGTAGATGAAAACTAATGTTGTTTTAAGCCTTCCTGTTAGTAAAATATCTCTTTGTAGTCCATATGATGAAATTATGTGTGGAACTAACCACTTGGTATTATGTACTTCGCAGCATTCCATTTTCTGTTGATGACCTATCAAAGTCAATGGAACAAATAGAAATCTCCGATATTGAGTCTCCACCCCTTATTCGTGAAAACTCTGGCTTTAGTTTCTTGTTGCCACGCCCAGATTGACACAGTATTCGTGAACTATATCCGTTACTCTTTCCCAGCGTCGAGATATCAAGTCACAATTTAATCCCATCAGCCAAATGTTATCACGGGATTACGGATTGTTGATTTCGGATACATCAGATACAAGTCAATGTACTTAACATGAGAGATTTATTTCATAGCTTCCAACACGACCTCCGTGCAATGCTTATCTTCAGTAGTTCAGTTGTACAAGTAGCAATTTGTAGTGTGAGATTGAAAAGCATATAGTCGTCTTCCTTTAATTAATCACTATTTAATTAGGCTTTTCATCTCAGAGATTTTGATAAAACTCAGTATTTTTATGTTACTGTTTTGATTTTAAAATTAGCAATATCAAAATTATACTTATATTTGCATAGTATAGATTTTTTTTTCTACTAATACTGTTATGTCAGTGTTTCCAATGTAATTTTATAAATTATTGTCCTCAATTTAGTACTTTAAAAATATTTTTTTTAACATTATCTTTGTATTTAATTTACTTTTATGTTAATGATTAAATTATCATAAATATTACTATAACACTCAAAATCTCATATAAATAGAAAAAGTTAAACTTAATATTCCTTAATTAAATTATTAAATTATAAATAAAATTTGATTATATGGGTGACATTAAAAATAATGTCATCTTTGAGAAATTAAATTGAGCAATAATTTTTTTTTGGCCAAAAAAAAAATTGAGCAATAATTTTTGAAGCACTAAAATATAATTGTCTCAATAAATTAAAAGTATTTGAGAAGTAATCAATTGAGTCAAGGACAAGATCTGCATCTTGCACCCATTATATTGACAATCACAACTACATGTGTATAAAAATTTTTACGACACTCCTTCCCCCTCTAATATCCTTTCCATGGCGACAAGTTCATGACCAGAACAAAATATGTAGGCTTTCTTTCCTTTGATTAAACAAAGATAATGAAAATAATCCCACTAAAAACTTCAGCAAATGAATGGACACTACAAGAAAATAGAGGCTCGTTTGTTGGATTAATTTGAAAGTGCAACAGAAGGAAGCTTGTAACATAAATTTCATTATCTCTAAACAAACCAAAATGCATATATACATCAAGGAACACATGATTTTAAAAATTAATACTGTTATGTTAGTGTTTCCAATGTAATTTTAAAAATTATTGTCCTCAATAAATATAATTGCCTCAATAAATTAAAAGCATTTGAGAAGTAATCTATTGAGTCAAGGACAACATCTGCATTTTGCACCCAGTCTATTGACAATCACAATTACATGTGTATAAAAAATTTTACGACACTCCTTCCCCCTCTAATATCCTTTCCATGGGGACAAGTTCATAACCAGAACAAATATGTAGGTTTTCTTTGCTTTGATTAAACAAAGATAATGAAAATAATCCCACTAAAACTTCAGCAAATGAATGGACACTACAAGAAAATAGAGGCTCGTTGTTGGATTAATTTTAAAGTGCGACATAAGGAAGCTTATAACATAAATTTCATTGTCTCTAAACAAACCAAAACGCATATATACATCAAGGAACACATGATTTCTAATTGATACAGTAGAAACCACGATCAGAGTTCTGTGTTTTGACACACAGAAGACAGTGGCCAAGCTGGTAGAAAGTATGGAACAACTTTGCTAGACTCCCATGAAATGGCGGCTCCACGACCCTGATAATAAATTATTTCCACCATTTTGGTCTCCAGATCACATTGAAAAATGTTCCAACCTGATCTAATGAAGATAGACTGAGAATTCTGAGGAAGGAATGATAATATCTGGGAATCTTTACAATGCATGCTGAATGTTGGGTTCTGCTTCCACATCACCTTAAAATTCAATCTCCACCTCAGAGTCCACTTGTTTTTTGTATGCGTACAATTTCTATAAATGAGTGAATCAACTCCTTCATCCTCAAGGACCCATATCTCCACACCCAAGTTATTGCTCTGACCATACTGCAAAAGCCCATCAGAAGACTCCCCAAGAACTGACTCCTCATGCTCTTGAGATAGCCGACCTGCTGGTAGTTTAAGCAAAGCTATACGCCTATCTCCAAGACGTGGATCATAAACAGCAAGGTTTCCCCACATTGCAAACCAGAAGACGACTCCCTTGATCACCATAGCTACTGTCCTTGGTCGCAATGCAAAATTTGAGGAGCATGTCAGAGTGGATTGCTTCCAGGTTCCAATTCTTGAAGAGAAAGTCTCAACAGAGACAGTGTTTCGTTCCTTAAGTTTGCATTCACATTTGGCACGAATGACCTTGTAGCAGATGACATCATCAAGATATTCCTCAACGATAAATGCCATGCACAACATTTTGTAAAACTGCTTAGGTTCAGGGAGTTCATACTGTTGCTTGGTCATGGGATTGTACACATAATATGTCTTCGGATGGCGACCACAAAGAAGAACGCCCTTGGAGCAGTCAATAAAATAGCCAAGTTTTTTTAGGACCCCAGAAGACTTCAGATCGTCACCCTCTTTACAAGTAGATAACAATGGCAGTGCAGGCTCCCAACGAGGTCTGTGGTAGCCATCACGAGGTCTTCCTAGATATAAAAAGTTACATACAAAGAAACCCAACAGTCGAAAATTTTGATTCCATCTTTTCACATAGCAACGACGAAATGAAGAACTGGATATTACACGCAGCCATCTCTTTGATACAAGAATAAGTTTGAAAATAGTTGATGGTGGTAGTCGTAGTAAGATATCTTGCAGGATGTCATCACAGCTTAGTACAGCATGGACGCTATTACAGGTTATCTTCTTATTGAAGTCCATTGAGATTCGAGATATAAACTGCTCCTGTGCTTCCAACGTCTTCAAAGATCTGAAACGAAGAATACAAATATTTGTATCGATAATGGTTAACTCAAACACCTTCACTGATGGAAAGATGCAGAACGGATGGGCTCACTGGTCCAGACTCTAAATAGGGTTAAAAGCAAATCAAGTCAAAATCAGTTCCATAAATCAAACGTTGGGACCAAAACTCAATGCTGCTAAGACAAGATGATGCTCACTGGAAACCCTAACTGTAGTTTAAACCCAGAAGAAGAAATCGGCCTGACAATGCTTGTCGCAAACCCAACTATATTTCCACTTTCCAGTTTGTTAGCTTTTCAGACAAATAAGGAGCCAAAAGCATAAAAGGGAAACATCCAATTTCAACCAGAGAAGTTGGACAATCAAACACATACAATTTTAAAGTTGATCGATTTCTTCAAAGATAACCAAACCCCTCTACAAAATTTTCTTGCAAACGAAAAAGAAATGGAGAGTATCAAGGCAAACAGTTAAATGCAGTTGCCAACATGTTTATATCATAAAAAAAAAATGCACGACCATACTCAAGCGAAGAAAGATAGAGAGAAGTTGATACCTCAGAAATAGTGATGATGAAGAAGATTAGCAGAGAAACTATAGATTTTGCCAAGTTTGACGTTCACCGCTGTCAGCGGCATCGACGCTTCGTCGTTTTGTTCGTGTCTTCTTCGCTTTGTGTCCTCTGATCTCCAATGGTGTATATAGGGTTTTGGGCCTCAGTGCTAGGGCAAGGCTTCTGGTTTTCTTGAAAAATAATTTTTATTTTTCATTTGGTCAGAAAAATATTTTAATCTCTAATGTTCCCCTGAAGTTCAATTTTGATCCTTAATGTTTCTTAAAAAAATTATCATCGGTCCGTAGCTCTGAATTATCATTAGGATTTAGAAATGTAATCATATTCGATTGTTAGGGACCATAATAAAACTTTTAAGAAACATTAAGGAGGAAGACGGAACTTTTAGATAAATATTAGGGACCGAAATAGGTTTACTACCTTTTCATTTTAACGAAAGATATTTTTTGGGGCCTGAATTTTGATGAAAGATTAAAAGAAACTATTGTTTTTTTGTCGTTTTGGTCTGAGAAAGAAACAGTTAATCTGTTAACAATATTTGTTATATAATTTGGGCTTTACTTGGGCCAGTTACTCTTAATGATGGCCCAACGTGGCCCATGGCAGTGAAAGAGAAAACGAAAAACCCCTGTCTAGAGTATAGTGTACCGAAAACAGATAAAAACTTCCCTCCCTTTTCCCACACCAAGCGAAGAGACCCAACTGCCAGCGTTCTCTTTCTTCTTGTTTCTTCTCTCTCCTCTTTCTGCGAGTGCGCTACATATACAGCCACCGCCGTCTCTCTCTCTCTCGGTATTTGATGCTCGCACGCTTCCCCCCAAACTCAATCAATCTCATCCATTTCATCTCTATCAAGTCATTTCGAGTTGTTCCTCCTTACTCGTTCAGATCCTGCCTTGTTGACTCAGCTCCGAGATCGTCAATCCCAATGGCGATGCCGCCAAAGTCATCCATGCCCTCCGTCGGCACCGAGCTAGGACTTGCCAGCCGCTTTTGGGACAAATTCCGCAGAGAATCCATTTTTTCCATGTACACTCCCTTCGCTGTCTGCTTGGCTTCCGGCAATTTGAAGATTGAATCCTTCCGCCATTACATCGCTCAAGATTTTCATTTCCTTCGGGCCTTTGCTCAAGCGTGAGACTCGATTTCTTTCTTTCTTTTCTCTTTTCTTCTTTTTCACTTTCTTTAATTTAATCCTCTCTTTTCGTTTTCATTACTGTGAAAAATGAAAATGCATTCTCACTTTCGACGACTTGTATAACCAAATTGAAGCACAAAAAGTTTTCGCATCGTAATATTCGTAATCTTAACTTGTAAGCAACTGGTTAATTACGCAAAATAGTTCTTGATTTTTTTTTCTTTTTCTTTTTCTTTTTTCTTGCCACTGTCTTTACCGAAAAATTAAGAGCATACTACATTTTGTTGATCCAGTTGAAATTGGCACTTGAAGAACAACCTTCTCCTTACTTTAGTAGAAATTCAAGATTAACCGTTATTTGACCAACAGATTCAGCTGTATATTAGAACTCGTTTTTTATACTAAATAATAATGATGTGGCAAATTTTCCGTCTCTCCTGGTTGGTGTTGAACGGAAGATAATGCTTATAATTCCAGAGTTCATAACAACTTAATTATTGCAATACGTGGATTTCCTTTTGGCTTTGTAGCCTATTCTGAAGAATCCAGGTCTAATTATATTGTTTCCTCTTGCTATTGCCGGCTTAGTTTTTGCCTTCTATGGCATTGCGGTAGATAATAGGCTTCATCTAGTTATTATACCCATTTTGGTTGCTGAGATTGCTTAGGAATAGAAAATCAAATAAGAAAGGAAATGACAAAGGTGAGACTGGACTCACTGTCAAACTGAGTGGCATGGAAAAGGACTAAAAAACAATTTGAAAAATCAGATTGTTTACTATTAGAGATTGTAAAGAATTTAAGCTTGGCTTGATTGAACAAATTAATTATCATTTGAGTTAATTTTTCATTACCGGAAACAGAAATAACATAATTAAGACGTGAAGTTATCCTCTCTTTTTTTTCTTTTGGTTCTGTTTGTCAGTTTCCTCAGCAACCAAAAGTGGAGGATTAGATTATTTGGTAAAATTGTACATACATTTTTTAAGGTGAGTTTCAGTTTTTGAAATTCAGAATACCATGCAACTGTAGTTTCATCTTTCAACCTTTTTACTCTTTTTTCTTTTCTTTATTGATGATTAAAATTTTATGCCAAATCCTGTTGATTTAAAATATCTTTTTTTGACTATTTTGACAGTTATGATTTGGCTGAAGATTGTGCGGATGATGATGATGCCAAGCTTGGAATCTCTGAGTTGAGGAAGGCAGTTCTAGAGGAGCTAAAAATGCATGATTCACTTGTAAAGGTGAGATTCTTCTTCCACAAAAATGGACTTGAATTGGATCAGAAATACAAAAAAGAAATATCAATTTTTTGAATGAAAATTTTAATAAATGGAGTCTTTTGCATAATATAGAAAGTTTCAGAGGTCTTTTGCAACTTTTAGTTTTAGGGAGTTGTGTGTACAGTAAGTAAAGTTCAGGAGGTTTAGTTTTTTTTCTTTTTTTTTTCTGATCAATATTGAATGTTCTGATGTTCAAAGATCAAATGTATTGTTCTAATCATGGGATGCATGATACCAGTTCTCACGAGTCATTATATTTTGTTTTATATAATTTTACAGTCAATTTGTGTTTCATATGCATGAGGTCTTTGCATTGTTGTGGTGTGGTGTTTGAAATGATGTGCAGGAATGGGGATTAGACCTTGTCAAAGAGAACAATGTTAACTCTGCTACTGTTAAGTACACAGACTTTTTGTTGGCTACAGCCTCTGGGAAGGTGGATGCAGTAAAAGGTCCTGGTAAATTGGCAACTCCTTTTGAGAAAACTAAGATTGCTGCTTATACTTTAGGTGCCATGACTCCTTGCATGAGGCTTTATGCCTTTCTGGGTAAGCAGTTCCAAATACTTAACGCCAGCAATGGTTCTCACCCTTACCAGAAGTGGATTGAAAACTACTCTTCTGAAGTTTTCCAGGTTTGTCATATTCGCAAGAGTCCCTTCTGATTGCTTTGATAGTATACTCATTGCCATTTCTGGTGGAATACAGATTTGACCTATGGGCCATCTTTGGCTCTAACACTCATTTATTCTCATTTTTGAATTTAGGCCTCTGCCTCACGAACTGAAGACTTGCTCGAAAAATTAAGTGTCTCTTTGACAGGTGAAGAGATTGATGTCATTGAAAAGCTATATTGCCAAGCAATGAAGCTTGAAATAGACTTCTTCTCTGCTCAGCCTCTCTTTCAGCCAACTGTAGTACCCTTGACTAAAGGACATAAGCCCGAAAAAGACCGCCTCATGATATTTTCTGATTTTGATTTGACATGCACTGTTGTTGATTCTTCTGCCATCTTGGCAGAAATTGCAATAGTGACAGCACCAAAATCTGATCATAGTCAGCCTGAAGACCAAATTGTTCGGATGTCATCTGCTGACCTCAGGAATACATGGGTCTTACTGTCCCAAGAATATACTGAGGAGTACGAGCAATGTATAGAAAGCATTATGGCTTCCCAGAGATGTATGATAATACTCTATGTTTTTTTCTAGATATATTGAAATGATTTAGGAAGAATTTGCATTCTGCTCTCAGGTTTTAATTGTGGCTTTAAACTAATGTGGTTTACAGTGGAGAATTTTGATTACCAAGAACTGTCTACTGCACTTGAGCAACTGTCGAAGTTTGAGAAAAAGGCAAATGATAGGGTTATTGAGTCTGGGGTACTCAAGGGTCTTAATCTTGAAGATATAAAGCGTGCTGGGGAGCGACTGATCCTTCAAGATGGTTGCATTAATTTCTTTCAGGGAATTGTAAAGAATGAAAAGTTGAATACCAATGTTCACATACTTTCATACTGCTGGTGTGATGAGCTAATTAGGTCTGCTTTCTCGTCAGGTATTCGTCCCTTGAACCATAAGCTTTAATTTCCTCTCTTTATTCCTGCTGTTTTTTAGATTGATTTTTATCTAACTTGAGTCAATGTAATTTAATTTTTTTTGCCTTCTCCTAACACACTTCTAGTATTTGAACTGATAACTCTGTTCATTGTGCGTTTCCTTTTGTTCCTTTGCATATCTTGGTTACTTTCAATTGTTGGCATCTTTCCTGGTTACTTTCAAGTGCTTTATTAAATTATTTACGCTGCATTAATTTTTTCAATTTTATATGTGCTTATATTGAGAATGAACCGATTGATTTAAGGTAATAATTTATTTTGTTTCCTATTTCCCTGCTAATAGCTTCTCTCTTCAAATTTTTGGAGCAGCTGATTTAACTGAGCTGAACGTGCATGCTAATGCATTCACTTTTGAGGAATCTGTCTCCACTGGTGAAATTGTCAAGAAGATGGAATCTCCCATCGAAAAGGTTCAAGCTTTCCGTGAGATATTGAAGAAGTGCAACGATGACAGGAGGAATGTGACTATTTACATTGGGGACTCAGTGGGCGATTTGCTTTGTCTACTTGAGGCGGATATTGGAATTGTGATTGATTCAAGTTCAAGTCTTAGGAGAGTAGGGACCCATTATGGTGTTTCATTTGTCCCATTGTTTCCTGGCTTGGTTGAGAAACAGAAGGAATACATTGATGAAAGCTCTTCGGTTTGGAAGGGTTTGTCAGGCGTTCTCTACACAGTTTCTTGCTGGGCTGAAGTACATGCCTTCATTTTGGGTTGCTAGTATTATATTTTGCCTCTTAGGAACCCAAAGTCATGCTATGCTTAGTGAAACATATACATAATGCAATACATATACACAAACAGGTGGCAAATTTTATTAGGGGCCACGGATTTTATGCTGTCTCCCTTGTTTCTCGTACAGAATGTTGCAATTCGGAGATATGCCGTCTCTGTTACTGGATTTGCTTTAAATGTGGGTATTCTCGGTTTCCTGGAATTTTCTCAAGCTTTACCTTGACATTCTTATTTGCTCGTTGTTGTTGATATCTCACTATTTCGCCCGCCTTTTTTTTTTGGTCAGGTATGAGAAGTTTGAGGCAGCAATAATTCACAGCATTGATTGTTAGATCAAGGCTTCAATACAGACTAGGTAGTGTTGTACTGGTACTTTTTTAGGCTATTGATTTCCCCAAATTGTAAGAATAGTGCAGAGATCACGTGTATTTTTAGTTGAATCCTTGATCAATATACTTGCACAAAAATGGATATTCATCGGGTCTTCAATCTTCTTTGAACCACTAGTTACAACGCAAACATGATTGGTCCAAATTGTTTTCAAGATGCGGTTCTTGTCTAACATTGACTGAACGTGTTAGCTTGAATATATAAGACCCACTCACTTTCACAAAAGCGTACTCCATCCTAATTCCTAATCCAAGATTCGTAGATTCCTACGAGATAGATTCTGAGACTTTTGGTTGTAGAGCGTTTGGATGATGGAACGATGAGAAACGTGGGTCCCCTGAGAATTAATTTGCGTATGGATGATGGAACATATTTGGCAAAAAAAAAAAAGGGAGAATTCAACATATCTTTCATTTGGGATAGAGAGGCAGCGCACTATAGAATTATTAGATTATATTTGGAAGTGGCCAAGGTCATCTTTAGGAAGCGTGAGCCTTTAAAAGTCAGAAAACAGGAAGCTTTTCGTGTCAAAGTCTTTATCGTAAGTATTAGGAATTTGAAACTTCAACAATTCACTAATCACCATAGTACTTCTTTTCCAGAAGTTTAACTGTTGCATTGCGTCCTTTTTGTTTTATATTCAATGGTTAATTATGTAATCCATTTTCTTACTGCACATCACCACAAATATGGATGATTAGCAGCTAAGCATAAAAACCCAATGGAGTCACTTAGGATGCCACTGGGTATGTCCCAAGCACTAGTATCGTCTGTTTCTAAGTAACTGCTGCTTTCAAATAATTAGTTTGAAAATTTTTGTTCAGCCAAAAAATCAATCAAATCTAGTTGAATAGATGAAAATTAAACAACTAGCTGAATGGGTCTGAAGACTTATTTATTTATTTTGTTAATGCGTATATCTTATATTATATGGCTCCACCCCTTTCTGGTCGTCCATGTTTAAAACTATAGTCTATGAAATTAAAAATAAGATAAAATTTACTATTTGGTCTCTCTTTCTTTACTAAATTAACAATTTAGTCTCTTATTTATTTTATATACATATTTGCGTGCCCATTAGGGCACCCAAAGCCCCTAGTATATATATATTCAATTGTAAATTTGTAATCAAACTAAATAAATCCTAAATCAATATCTTCGTCAATTTAGCGAGTACTGTAAATTCTACAGCATTAAAGGATGCCCTTCATCCCGTTTTCTTTGTTTTATATATTTTTCCATCGAAGAATACCTTTTATATATATATAACTCCACCTTACGATCTGTGTCTCTCTTGTCGGTGGTGTGCGTTACGGCTGTTTGGTGGAAATGATGATAAGACGGGGACCAAAGTGAAAACTCGAGATTTACATAAAGGCAAAATATGGAGATAGAGATAAAGGAGTGGTGTCCAACTAGAAGAATTGGGATGTTAATATTATGGTAATTCAAAGTGATGTGGAGGATGTTGTTTTGTTTTGTAGGTAATTTGGCGTGTTATGTGTTATTATCCATGCATGCAAAGCCTTAATTGAAACGAAAGGGACTCATTCATCCTATCGTATCTGCCATGAATGAATGAGAATGAACACAGGACTCACTACTCAGCATTCAGATGCAGTAGTGGTTGTGTTGTGTCCCTACAAATTCTACGATAACCTGTATTGTCCTTCCTCCTTTAATTTGTGTCAAAGTGATATAGGAAACTCCCTTGTGGCCTTGTGTATGATTCAATATTTAATATAAATTACCAATCACAGGCCATGCCTCCATAAATTAGTTGGATCAGCACTTAACTTTGGGTTGGAATTGGAAGTATTCATCCTTCATAATGCCAAAAACACATAATTTTTTAGATTTGTTAATCTGCCTGACCCACCCCTCATTTACACTTTCCCCCCATCTTTCATTCTCCCTTTGTTGTTATTCCACACTCTGTCCTCGTAATTATTTTGTTATGTCTAACCAGGTGGTATCGGTATCAGAATTAGTTTATCTATTCGTACCAAAACAAAATATTAGGTTATCTAAATTTTTATTAATCTACCTTTTGTCAGCCATATAAAAACAATCAGACTTACAAATCATATTTGGGCTTATCTCCTCAGGACCCTTTACCTAACCAATGATTCCCTAGTATTGTGAAGTTCCACATTAAAATGTCAAATTCAACTACAATGACTAAATTCTCATAAAAAATTGCAGAAGTATGCTGTATTTTATTTATATCATTTAAATTTTCTTATACTATCATATCCCATTTCAATGTCAATCTATCGTACTAACAGTCTTGAAATAATTTTTTTGCACCAATTTTTTTTTAGCTTTAATGTCTTTAATACAATGAAATGTTCTTTTTTCCAAAAAAAAAAAGGAAGTGGGAGGTACGCTTACTTCTTTTGAAAAGAAGAGTATCCTTTTTCTTTTCAATTAAAAAGATCAATGTCTAATGCCTTTTTGGTGGGAAAGTTTGGTCCCTGAATTGTGAACTCTCTTTGTTTCTGAGCTCCAAAGATACATAAATGTTTAAGTATGACACAAGAAACTGAAAATAGCATCTGCCATAATTGTGGGCATAACAACTTCATCAACCTTAACTTCGATTTCTCCATAAAAAATAAAAAAAAACCTTAACTTCGGTTTCGTAGCTTTTCCACTTCTAATTTTTCATAAGGGACCTTACTTACTTAACCTACTTCAAAAAGAAATGAAATACTAGTACAGAGGTTTCCGAGTTATTATCTAGAATGCTATTATAAATTTGTCCCGATTCCAGAGGTGTTACAACTTATAATGCAAAAGCAAACAGATAAAATAAATAAGATGCAATGTCTAGCAAATACTTCCTCACATGGATTAACACACAGATGAGAATAAATCAACTAACTTAAAAAAAATTAGTGAAAATAAAATACTTAGAAGTCTATGATTTATTTTTATGTGGAGTAACAATTATATAGATAAACATGGCATAACAAGCTTCTTTATTCATTTAAAAATTTCATAACTTAATCTGAACTTTATTCCATATATAGTATTTGTAACCAATTATACTGAAACTGGAATGAGCGTAATTATGAAGTTTTATTTACATCACAAGTTGGTACCTTCCCAAAGTCTAAACAAACATAATTAAATGAAATTATTGCCCTACATTTATTATATTTAATCATTGACAGGTCTGATCTGACAAGTGACAAGTGACAAGTGGAACCTCTGCCACTTGTCCATCACCCATGACTTTTAGGTTTAGGAAAATAAATAATTAAAAAAATGAAATTATTCTTCCACTCAAATGCAAATGGTTTTACCACAGATTCACATTCAAATTGTAAGAGACCCTTACCTAACAGAATATTCTCTTTATTATTATTATAATGTCTCTGGCTTGTATTGTACATGGCCTTTATGTGTGTATTTTCTTTATCTTTTTTCCTTCTCTTCGTTAATTCCGTCTCTACTACATATATGACTAATAAATCTATGACCCTTATAAATATTACCCACAACTTCCCCACAAGACTCACTCTTAAATCTATATGAACCTTTATAAATATCACCACAACTCCCCTACGATATATACTCACTTCCTTCTTCTTCTTGTTGTTGGTGCAGATAAATTAAGAGATGATGAGGCTTTTGAGGATCATAAGAACAAGGTATATGGTGAAGTTGGAGCCATGGCCAATAATAATACCACAAGATCAATGAAGTTTGACCTGAGGAAATGATGAGTCAGTCCTCTAGGCAAGTCTGATGCTTGGCTTTTTCATTCTTACATACTCTCTCTTGTACGTTTTCCCTCTTGATTGCTTTCCAGAATATGTGGAGGATCGGAGTTAATAAAATAAAAAAGTATTTTTAGGCTCCAAGATTTCTGCTTTCTGCTTTACTATATGTCTTTCAATTTGAGCAACCAAACAAACCCTTCACCCTCTCCCCTTGATTTCTCAGGTTTATTATCTTGTAACCTCGTTTTGCTACATTTCTTGTATGAAAGCTAATCTTTTGTAGGCATTGACAAGTTATTTTCTGTTCTTATTCAACTGGGTTTCTCAGTATCATTTTCTGATGCTTTTTTGGTGTATTAGTTAAGGAAACAGCAGCTTACTGTTTTTCTGTAAATCAAACGAATACTATTGTCTATTGGTGAGTTTGATATTGCGGCTAGGTCAAATTAAAGAAAGTGCAGTATATGGTGAATATTTATCTTAACTGAGAATAAAATAAAAGCAAGCACATGATCCTCTCTGACTTTGCTGCATATAAATGATATAGTAACTCCAATTTTGTGGATCCAGGGATCGGATAAACAATACAAGTAGTCCAACAATGGTGGAATGATGATTAAGCTCTTAATAGGAAAAAATAAAAAGATAAATGATCGATTCATGCTCTTATGTCTTATAAGCCTTATTTTGCTTCAGATCAGATCTCCAAATGAATTTGGAGTTTCGAAGGGCTTCAATCATCATTAAAGGAAGTGTTTTGAGTGATTTTGTTTTCTAAAGTGAAGTTACCAATAATAATAGTCTTTTTTTTTTTAAAAAAAATATTAATAAAAATAAAAGAGTTTATTGAAGAGTGTTGCAGTGTAAAGGCAAAGTAAAGTTCTTGACTTGTAGTTTTCTGCATCTTTATGAAAATTTAATAGTTGTTAAGTGCCAAACTTTAGATAAGGATGACGATAATTACTTAATTAGTGTGTAGTGTAGCCTCCATTTCCTGCATTATATTTATATCCACTTCAGTAATTTCTTTATTAGATAAGGTATTAGCCAGAATGTGTCCCACCTGGTGGAAAGTGACGCGCACTAACAACAAAAGGAGGCATATCCTGCCGATCAATATAAAGTTCTCTATTGGCTCATGACTCATCATGGTCCATAAGCAGAAAATAAATGTCACGATTAACTTTAATTAATTATATCAATCCCACCAAAGCAAAAAGAAAAAAAAAGTCAAATTAAAACAGAACCAATATCCAATATCCAATAATATCCAAAATCCAAGATAAATAAACAGAACCAGCATCTCTTCCAAACATTGATCTACAATGATTTCTTTTACCGCTTTTTTGGTATATTCCATTTATTGTTTTGACTTCAACTAGCAAACTGATATCTCCTTTGAAATTTCATTTGGGTGGTGGTGGATGAATCCCATTCTCATGCTCGTACGATTTTTAATTTAATTTTTCAACAATTAACAGAGATGCAACATAATAAGTGGCCACCTTACAAGTGCAAGGATCACTTCTTCATTTTTGTGGTGGGAACAATCGACCTATGAATAAGATTATTAAAATGCCCAATTTGTGCAAGCCCACTATCGCTTGACCAAGGCAAGAAAACTTGTGTTTTGAATTAGTAGAATCTCATTACTTGTTATTAGTTGAATAAATAAAAATATATAACTTGGTTTGTATCTCTGCACTTGGAAGAATTCAAGAATTCAATCAGCATAAGCAGCAGTGGCTACGCTTTCGTGCATGTCTCAGTCTGCATGGCTTTTTAGAAATGATCCGGTTGCAAATTTTATGCTCCCAGCAACTATCAAACCAAATCAGTTTCACCAAAGAAAATACTCAAGTCTGAAGCGCAATTAAAGGCAGAGATTTCCTGATTTTGAGATGAATATGGTTGAAAGGAAGAAATATGTTTGGGGAATATAAACAAAGAATGACCAATTAAAGGGTCAATGAGAGATCACAGGTTGAAAATCATTATATGCACACGTTTTGATACTGGAGGTTCTTTTATTCACTTGTAGTCACCATTAACAAACCATAATATATACACCACTAGGACCAAAGAGATAACTTTAGAATTAGAGCCACAGACCACAAAAGGTGGTAACAGAAATTCAACCTAAAGATAAGATGAAATAGTTTAACTAGATCCATGATGATGGCAACTATGCATGCTGCAATAAGAACTCTACAAATATTTTGATGCAATCTGAAGCTACCTAAAAAACAGAGCGGTGACTCATAGTACCATCATGTAGCAGCAGCATCTGATGACCTGTAAATACTGTTGATAATATCAATATAAAAGAGGAAGAAAAAAAAAATCTGGTGGTCACTATTGAATAAAAGAGGAAACCATCAAAATAAACTTTAGTCTCTGAGAACATCCTTTCCTGTTTCAGACTCTGAAAAATCATGATGGAGCAGCAATATTCAAGATGTCCATATATAGTGACTCACACGCAACCATTCTCATCTACCATCCACTGGAACTGGACAAAGTCAACATGACAAGATCAGAGATAAAAGAACATTCAAGTCTCAGAGACATACATACCTATGTTCAAATTTCGAAATAATATATATATATACATATATATGTATAACCTTCTACATGACATTAAAAAATAATCAGAAACAGAAGCTAATGCTAAGTGTTTCATTAATCCATTATTGTTGCAGCAAGTCACTACAATGCTGACTAAATTCTACAATCAGCCTCCTAACCAAACCCACAAAAGGAATCAATCTAAACAAAAACAAAAGAAAAAATGTTACAGAGATTTCACTTGCAGAAATTTCATCATCTCTCTTATTCCTTCATTCTAAATGCACTGGTCCAAAAAAAAATTGTTTCTTTCTTCTTTAAGTTATTGATAAAGAAATTTAAAAGATTTGACTACAACGGACTAAACCCATGATCAGCTGTGATCTAAAATATCCGAATATCTGTTGAAAAAAGACGGATCATGTAAATCAAAGCAGACCAGCAATCCTACCAAATATATTGAACAAATAATTATTTAAAAATACATCATCACTAGTGTATTAGGAGCATTCCATACAAGGAATTAATCATATAAAAGCACTGGATCTGAAGCACACCCTCTCAACTCAAAACTCAAATAACTCAAGTAAATAAAACAGACGCCTGACTTACTCTAGTTACTTAAAGGAAAGACACATCTTATCACTGCATTATAAGCTATGGAAAGTCGCTTCATTTCAGGAACTAACTAGTCTAGAATTTAACATTTCTAGGGTCATGTTTGGCTCAAAACATGTTCACTGGGATTCCAAAGTTCATGAATTGAGGAATCACTGATAGTCTGATAGAAACTATGTTCAGAAGTAATCAGGTTTAAGTCCAGAATCTAATGTAGTATGGCGAAGTATTTACTTTGCTCGTCATATCATTGAAAACAAATTTTTGATGGTTCCAAACCCAAGACTTCCAAATTCGATCTCTGAGAGATAGAATGCTTTAAGTTAGCAAAGAAATTTCACATTTGATCTTCAACATTTTTTACCACAATAGTGTCCGCATCAAGTCATATATGATATAACTAGCTAGGCATGGATGTTTAAAACACTAATAACCAATAAACTATATATACTTGTATATGACTGTAATAGAGGAAGCTTAAAACCCAAAGATTCAAGTCATGTAACTTATAATGTACACAAGGTTTATGCCATATCACCAAACGCAATAAGCATAGAATTTTAAAATCAAACTCTTCACATTCTATTAGGGATAGAGTTATACCAAAAAATGGGAAAGAAAGAAAGAATCTAGTCGCAATCTCTGAGACTACCATATCCTTCTTCGACGCAGTATGGAATTTAATTTCTTGTAATCATCTGGTAAAGCAAGGATTAGAAGTTATAATCAACACTTGTTTGTCTTTCAATCTTTCTGTTGTGATTTCTGAGCTATAAAATAGTATTTATTTTGAAACTTACCAAACAGGAGACAAAGTTAGCGTAGGTCTCAAGTATTCTGCACCATCAATTTTACGTGATCAAGACTTTAAATTTCTAGTTGACGTGTGTTTATGGAAATATGAGACGAGTTCGATGCATGTCTGACTATAAATTCCTGGAATTTTGGCACAAATTTTACCATCCTCGTGTTCACTTCAGTCGCATCGCCTGCTTCTATATAATCTGATTATCCTTTCCTTTCCTAATCAATTCATATCCAAAATGAGTTACTTTAATTTTAACCAGTTATTGGAACATAAAACAAAAGCGATATTATTCGTTGGCAAAAAAGAAAGAAATATTATTCAGTAATTTAAGACCAAAATGAACGACTATAAAACTATATGATTAATTTGAAGTTTGAACATTCTAAAAGATAAATTTGAAATACCAAAATGAATTTTGAAGTAAAATTATAAGACCAATTTGATAATTCCATCCTTTTCAGATTTGTTCTGGAAATGATGTAACTATGTAATCCAATACTTGAGACGCAAATTCAGTGAACTCTCCCATGAATGTGACAAAACGAGACATGTATCCGGTAGCCTCTCCTACAAATCCAATCTTTTTTCTTTTTTTCTTCACACATCATGTATAACTTTTGAACTTTGACATACATAAAACTATATATAAAAAATAAGCTTAAGTGCACTTTTGGTCCCATAACTATGACAAAGGTTTCATTTTGGTCCCATAACTTTTTTTGTTGCAATTTTGGTCCCATAACTATGACAAAGGTTTCATTTTGGTCCCATAACTTTTTTTGTTGCAATTTTGGTCCCATAACTTCTCAAAAGGTTCCACCGTTAGTCCCTTGGTGAATTCCATCCATATTTAGCCGTTAAGTATGACGTGGCATAGTAACTAGGATCATGATGTGGCAAAATAAGATGAAGTGGACTGAAATAGGATCTATATGCAACATATTAAAACTTATCTATACCCAACCACCATATATACAAAGAGTGGTACTGACAGGGACCAATCTGGTGGGGAAGAAGAGACTTCAAGCAGAAGGCACCGACGAAGTCGATGGGATCCTCAGCCAGAGTCGAACGACCAAAGCGGCGGCGACGGCAAATCGGGAAGCGGAACGAGGAAGAGGAAGTCCCGTTGGGCTGACGAGGAAGAGGAAGTACCACTCTTTGTATATATTGTGGTTGGGTATAGATAAGTTTTAATATGTTGCATATAGATCCTATTTCAGTCCACTTCATCTTATTTTGCCACATCATGATCCTAGTTACTATGCCACGTCATACTTAACGGCTAAATATGGATGGAATTCACCAAGGGACTAACGGTGGAACCTTTTGAAAAGTTATGGGACCAAAATTGCAACAAAAAAAGTTATGGGACCAAAATGAAACCTTTGTCATAGTTATGGGACCAAAAGTGCACTTAAGCCTAAAAAATATGTAGTATATATTTAGTTCATATACTATATAAATTTGAAAATGTTTTCAAATGCTTCAAAAGAATCTTATGCATCTGACAGCCGCAGTTAGAGAATCTTTGATAAAGAAATAATTAAGTGACTTTTTGTTTATTATGTTATCATTTTTTTTGTTATTTATCCTGGAGAAAGCATTAAAAATATGTTGCAATTATTTCTTTAATTAAAACCAAACTCAGCAGCTCGTAGCTGGAAATTAATGTTGGTGTAAAGAGGAAATGATTAATGGCGGTGGTGGGTGTCACAGCTTTGTCATAAAGCCATGTGGGGCACCTAAGCTTCCATCCTTTGTTTGATTCCCAAATGGTCAAAAAAAATAATAGCAAGCAAGCAAGCAGCTTCCTTTGGTAAAATGAAATTATAAAATTATGAAATCACTTCAAAAATTCCAATCATGAATGAGTAATTGATTGGGCACATTGAAGCCTTCCATATCACATGGCTTCCAGCCTTTTCCCTCTTATTGTTTGTGACTCTAAATTATTAACCATTGATTGACAAAAAAAAAAAAGAAAAAAAAAGTACATTATCTCCTTTCATGCTATACATTCATATAGTTTTTTTAAAAAATAAAAAAATCTATAATAATTGCAAAGAGCCAGATGTGCCCATGTGGTGGGAAGAAAATGGGATACCATTGCTTTTTGACAGGGAATGGGCTTTTTAGTACACAGAGACAATGATTGTAACAAAATACATTCCCTTAAATTACTATTCTTCTCGCTCTCAAAGAAAGTTCCAAAATTTCTCTTCACTATCTCCATTTAATCTATCTATGTAACATGAAAAAGAATAAGAGACTAAACTACTAATTCTTGTTTGAGCATTTTTATTTTAGTTTTTAAATTTCTGAAATGTTTAATTTAGTTTTTAAATATTTATGACTCATTATAATTTAGTCTTTCAAAAAATTGAATCGAACATTATTAAAATGTCTATAAAGAGATTAACTTGTAATAAGTCATGAATTTTTTAGACTAAAACCATTTTTAATAAAATCAAAGACTAAAATGACAATATCAATACAATCTAAGAATTAAAATGTCAATTTACTCAAATAAATAAATATCTACTTCAGCATATATGTGTACTTTTGCCGATGAAATAGCCCAATGGATCGCTTAAACTCAAAACCTTATCTATTTCCGCTTCAATTAGCCTTTTAACTGCTAAATCATTGGAGCATGTTTATTTGTCCTGTCTTTGACTTACAATAAAAGTTAAATCAAGCACATATATATTTTTTTAAAGAAAGATTAAAAACTATTTATTCTCTGACTGAAATAAATGAAGTTAAGAGTGTAATAAGTTGGATAAAAAAAATATTTTGAGCGTGAAACAAGATTACCCAGTTGGGTTGACCTCATGATAATTGATAAGAGAGAAGCAATTATGGGTTCTGGAACACATTCTGTGCATGTTACAATGTCTAGGAGATTTCAAATGAGTCCAAAGATTGACAGTCATAAGTTGCACATGATTAGCTGGTCCGAATCCCAAGTTCCCACGTAAATCCAATAATAAACTCAAACAAGTCATCTTTCATTACCTTAACTATAAACTAATTTGTCTCTCACACCTTCTAGTTCTAATCATACCTCTCTCTTTCTGCCTTCCTCCTTGTTCCTTCGTTCAATCCTCTCAAAAATGCAATACCAGCTTTAAGTGGAAGCATCTCACTGCAAACTACAAAACAACCAAAAACTAAAAATGCAGTCCAACAACAATCACTTGATGTTCTTCTTCTACTGTTACATGAGCCTCTCTTTTGTTTTTGCTTCTTCTGATGAATTATCAACTCTGCTTTCCATCAAATCCAGCCTTGTTGATCCAATGAAGCATCTCAACGATTGGCATCCACCCACCAATAATAATGCTTCATCTTCAGATTCTTCACCGTACTATTGTTACTGGACTGGAGTTTCTTGCAACACTAAAGGCTTCGTGGACAGACTCGACCTTTCCAACATGAACCTTAGTGGTCGTGTTTCCGACCACATTCAACAACTTTCAAGCCTGTCTTTTCTTAATTTAAGCTGTAACAACCTTGCTTCTTCATTGCCAAAATCATTGTCCAATCTCACATCCTTGAAGAGCTTTGATGTGAGCCAGAACTTGTTCACTGGAAACTTTCCTACGGGTCTTGGAAGAGCCATGGGATTGAGTTCAATCAATGCCTCAAGTAATGATTTTTTGGGTCTTCTTCCTGAGGATCTTGGAAATGCAACATCTCTTGAAAGTCTCGATTTTCGAGGGAGTTACTTCCAAGGCTCAATCCCGAGGAGTTTCAAGAATTTGCAGAAGCTTAAGTTTCTTGGGCTTTCAGGGAATAACTTCACTGGGAAGATTCCAGGAGAGATTGGAGGACTTACTTCTCTAGAGACATTGATTCTTGGGTACAATGAATTTGAAGGTGAGATACCTTCAGAATTTGGCAACCTCACAAATCTTGAGTACCTTGATTTGGCTGTGGGTAGTCTCAGTGGACAGATTCCACCAGAACTGGGCAAGCTCAAAAAGCTCACTACAGTTTACTTGTACAAGAACAAGTTCCAAGGTAAGATTCCCTCAGAGATTGGAAACATTACGTCACTTGAATTTCTGGACTTGTCAGACAATGAGATTTCTGGGGAGATTCCAGAGGAAGTAGCTGAACTAAAGAGCTTGCAGTTATTGAATTTGATGAGCAACAACCTAACTGGTTTTGTGCCAGAGAAGCTTGGTGAGTTGAAGAATTTGCAGGTTCTTGAGCTTTGGAAAAATTCATTACAAGGTCCTTTGCCTGTGAATCTTGGACAGAATTCTCCATTGCAGTGGCTTGATGTGTCTTCTAATTCATTATCAGGTGAGATACCTCCAGGTTTGTGTGCTTCTGGAAATCTCACTAAACTCATACTTTTTAATAATTCCTTCTCTGGTCCAATCCCTAGTGGGATTTCCAATTGCTCGTCTTTGGCACGTGTTCGAATTCAGAACAATCTTTTATCTGGGACTATTCCACTTGGCTTTGGAAGCCTCCCACGCCTTCAAAGGCTGGAATTGGCAAAGAACAACCTTAGTGGCCAAATTCCTCTTGATATTACTTCATCCACTTCGCTTTCTTTCATTGATATATCTTGCAACCAACTTGAGTCATCTCTACCTTCAGGAATTCTTTCTATTCCTTCCCTTCAGACCTTCATTGCCTCAAATAACAACTTGGGAGGCAATATTCCGGATGAGTTCCAAGACTGCTTGTCTCTCTCTGTGCTGGATCTTTCACACAACCTTATATCTGGGAAAATCCCAGAAAGCATTGCTTCTTGTCAAAAACTAGTCAATCTGAACCTTGGACACAACCGATTAACCGGGGAAATCCCGAAATCAATCACCAACATGCCCACTTTGGCCATTCTTGATCTGTCCAACAATTCAATTTCTGGTAGAATACCGGAAAACTTTGGCACCTCCCCTGCTCTTGAAATGCTTAACCTTTCTTACAACAAGCTTGAGGGCCCATTACCTTCAAATGGAATTCTGATGACCATTAATCCTAATGATCTCATTGGCAATGCCGGTCTCTGCGGAGGCATTCTTCCCTCATGTTCTCAAGGTTTTACCATGACAAGCCCAAAAAGAAGATCACACGTGAAACACATCATAATTGGGTTTATTACTGGCATATCAGTGATTTTATCTCTTTGCATAGCATATCTTGGTGGTAGATGGTTATACAATAAATGGTACTTGTACAACAGTTTCATCCATGATTGGTTCCAAAACAGCAATGAAGAATGGCCTTGGAGGCTAGTGGCATTTCAAAGGGTCAGTTTCACTAGCAGTGACATCCTGGCTTGCATTAAGGAGTCAAACATTATAGGCATGGGAGGCACTGGTGTCGTCTACAAAGCCGAAGTTCATAGACCTCATGTGATGGTAGCAGTGAAGAAGCTATGGAGGTCAGGAGGAGACATGGAAAATGGCAATGAAGTATTGAAAGAAGTGAATCTTCTGGGGAGACTAAGGCATAGGAACATTGTGAGGCTATTGGGGTATGTTCACAATGAGAGGGATGTGATGATGGTGTATGAGTATATGCCCAATGGGAATCTGGGAACAGCATTACACGGTGACCAAGGTGGAAGACTACTGATAGATTGGGTTTCAAGGTACAATATAGCAGTTGGAGTTGCACAAGGCCTCAATTATCTGCACCATGATTGTCACCCACCAGTCATTCACAGGGATATTAAGTCTAATAACATACTCCTCGATGCAAATTTGGAGGCAAGGATAGCAGATTTTGGGTTAGCAAGGATGATGATCCACAAGAATGAGACAGTTTCCATGGTGGCTGGATCTTACGGCTATATCGCACCAGGTTAGTAGTAGACTAGTAGTGTAGTACTCTCAAATCTCAATTATTATTTTTTGAGTAAATTAAGGATTTTATCTTTGAAAGATGGTAAAATTTTCAATTTAGACCCTGGAAAATGTAATTGCAATCAATTTGGTCTTATTGTTAAAGTATTAATTCATATTTAACTGTTAATATAATTTTCTAATATCAATTGTTTAGTATAATATCAACAAAAGTTAGAACTGCATCAAATTTGTTATTAAATTTTAGTTAGTATACTTAACAAAATGACTAAATTGATTTTGATTATATCTTTCGAGGATTAAATCTTATAATTTTATTTTTCAACGACTAAATTTGTAAATCTATCACCTTTTGGGGACCAAATAATCAATTTACTCTTTTTTTCAACAAAAATAAGATTTTCCTTTTCTTCATAGAATAACTGCTGCTCAGTGGAGGGGCATAAATAACTGACATTATGCTACTATTTTTCCCTTTTGGTGTTATTAGAATATGGATACACTCTGAAGGTGGACGAGAAAATTGACATATACAGTTATGGAGTAGTACTTTTGGAGCTCCTAACTGGGAGAAAGCCGTTAGACTCTTCATTTGAAGAATGTGTGGACATAGTTGAATGGGTGAGAAAGAAGAGAAGCAAAGGAATATTGGAAGAAGCACTCGACCCCACCATAGCTGGTAGGTGCAAACATGTGCAAGAAGAGATGCTTCTTGTACTCCGGATTGCACTTCTCTGTACAGGAAAGCTCCCAAAGGAAAGACCATCCATGAGAGACATAGTCACTATGCTTGGAGAAGCAAAGCCCAGAAGGAAAAGCATTTGTCATAATGTAGTAAACGATGGTGCTGGTAGCAAAGAAAAACCCATCTTTTCTACCACTTCCCCCATAGTAAATCTTCTCTAACAACAAATAGTTCTTGTGAAGAAATGGGAGCACAAACTCCCAGAGGCCAAACCAACTTGTACCTGTAAACAGCTTGCTTAAATATGCATATATCGGTCAGTATTCGTAAGATGAAAAGTCCATTCTTAATTGTCTCTGACTTTTTTTATACCATGTTTTACGAATTTCCTTTTTCTGATGGTTTCGCTGCTTGGATAGTTATGCCTCTTATTTCCTTTCAGCTTGGCTTGACTGTCCTACAATAAAAATAGTTATACACGGGAGAAAGAGTTTTGTTGCCTGCCACGTGAAGGATAAAATGGTTTTTTGGTATTTCATTTTCAATAATAAAGCAGTTACGCACCTCAAAAAGAATAAAGAATCAATTGCCAATTATAATCATGTTCACCAAGGACTAAGAAGTTCATCCCTCAGTTCCGTAGATATGTTTTGTCTATTCAAAGAAATGATTACATAAAGTGGATCATGCTGGGGCATGGAATTAAAATATAGTATGGAATTAGAATATACAGTTTATAATACATTGTTAAGAAAAGCTATTGTGGTCCTAGCATCAGGAAATGGAGATTGAGAAGGAAAAATGCTATCTCTTCTCTCCTCCAAAAAAAGAACAAAAAAAATATGATAAATGTTTGCTGCATCGTACACCAACTTGAGAATATCCCAAACAATATCCCGCCTGTCTAGGTTGCTATCAGAGCATTACTTCCGGATTCATTTCCTCCTTCAAGGAACCTGACAGATGTTGACTGAAAAAAAGGGGAGGGAAAAGTCAGACTGATCCCTAAACTGATATGATGGGAATTGACAAATAAATGTTAGATCCAACCCTTTTAAATTGTTGATACATGAAAATGAATTTGAGTTTTTATTTTGTTCCCAGCCTAGATTTAAGGTTAATAATCACATACCTCTGGATCATAAAGTTCACAGAGGGAAAATGGTTCCTTCTCCTTGATTCCACCTTTATCTTCAGTAATTCTTTCCAAATCCTGCAACAAGAAAGCATTTTTGGCCGGAAAAAAAAACAGCAGAAGAGAGCATGTCATCATACACAAAAATTCACACAGATTACAAAAGGGAAAAGAGAGAATGATAGCAGGACATAATCATACAAAAGTAATACAATGATCAACAATACTGATTTTCTGCTTAATTTGAGAATAGATTATCTCACTTTCCAGTGGAGCCAGAATCACATTTGAGATAACTGGAAAAGTGTAGTCTCTCCAAGTCAAGATCAATTTATGTGGGAGCCATTAATTTTCCAATATGTCCCTAATATCATTTCTACCAAACTAGACCTAGTAATATTATGTATGTTCTAGTAATTTCACACTTTACAGGTGATTTTCACATGAAATACCCTAATAAAACTATGAAGATAAACAAACATAACCAGTGCACCAAGAAGCCCTTACCTTTCCAGTCAAAATTTCAAACTCAAGTAATCCTTCAACAATTTTTTCAAGTATCGGGCGATTTTTCTGCAACATGTCCTTTGCTTTTTGATATGCTAAATCAAACATCTGGAAAATTAAAAAAGACAACAAAATTAAACACTTTCTCATACAATAAGCAAAATTTGAACTAATATATTAATACCTTTTCAACTTTATTTGCCATCACATACTCGTAATCATCTCCCATGCTCAATGCTGTAACCTATGTTAGCAGAAAAAAGATCAGAAAATGCCTACAGTAAACAGACAACAAAGAAATCCACCACAACAAAAGGCTTTTTATTATTTTTAAAGGAAAGACAATGGGGAATGTTTCGGTCAGTTGCACTTTTATGCAGTTGGGACAATCTAATGATTAAATGTCATTTTACTGAAGGCAAGAACCCATCTCTTCAATCAAGGACAACTCAATTGGATGTAAGAAAGGTGTATACCGCATTATTATGGTAATAAATTGCAGGACTGTCATCAGGTCCCCACCCATACTGAATGACCATTCGGGTAGCTATCTGTTGTAGGAAATCAAAGAAATGATGAAAAAAGGAAGGGGGGAGGTTAAGTGATCAGAGGGAAAAAAAAACTCAAATAACTTAAAACCTGAAGACAAGCAAAAAAATCAAATCTACATGTAGTATCAATTTCCAACCTCTTGCGCCTGTTGTATCTCAGAAGAAGACAGGAAATTTTCTTCCCCAAAAGGAAGTAGCATTTGGGATGCAACATATGATCCGAAACAAAATACAAGTTTCTTTTCTAAATATGATCTTGATTCAGCATTCCCATTAATTGAACCTTCACTTCTTGCTTTCGTGATTTTTGTACATCCAATTCCCTGTATAAGAAAAGGGTGAGAATCTATCATAATTCATCTCCACTTAAATCTGTAGAGCTTACAATCAATTCAGCCTCTGCCAACAAAAATATAATAATAACAAACCAATGACCCGACAACCATGCCTGAATTCACAATTTACAGTGTTCATCTGGTAAGCATATGAATGGGAAAATCACAACTTCGACAAATAGGAAACTCAAACTAAAACAAAAATGGAAAATGACCAGTACTCAAATGTACACAACCATTCCAAGAACTTAGATAACAAGTCCTCCCTGAATAAAAAAGCCCTTGTGAAGTCCTTGGCATACAACCCCAAGAGTGGGTCAGAACTCAGAAGAAAGATGAGAAGTTCTAATGTAATTGAACCCATCCCAAAACCCCAAATTTGGAAGATTTTGAAGAAAAAAAAATAGTGTGGGTTGGGTTGAGTTCTGAACCATATAACTCACCATACTCTATTGCCTTTTATCCAAGCAACAGTTGGGACAAACCCATCCCAGCCCACTCACAACCTATCTTCCCATCAAGCCTGTAATGTCTCCAAAACTACCTCATATCTTGTTCTTATAAGAAGCACATTGATACTGAAGTATGATGATCTAACAAAAAACATGTTGCCCAAACAAACATCTACGTATCACCAAAATTCAAAAGCATACTAAATGAGTTTGACTAACCTGCCATGACAGAGGTTCAAGCCATAAATTATCCACAACATCAAAATTTGGTAAGAGAAGAGCAATGAGACCACGACCAGCAGCCCAGACAGCATGTGGAAACTTGGTTTCCCTAGTCCACTGAAAAATCAAGGAAACTACTTTTAACTTATTTCTCAGTGAAATGTATAATGTATCAAAAATACTTCCATAAATAGGAAAAATTGGGATTGCTGTTTCATTCAAATTTGAAAATTGATAACTTGGCCAATGTGCACCAGAAAATAGCATAGAGATTGAATAGACCACATAATAAGCTTAGGACAAGATAGTTCTCACATTCAGTGGAGGGCTCAGAAGCTCTATCCCATTAGTTATCTGGCCGTATGGCTCCATCAAATCAACAACGTGCTGCAGATCTTCTTTTGTCAATGCTAGTCCCAAATGATTCACGAACATTTTGCCAAGCTTCCTGACAACGGTGGTCTTCCGCACCCATTGGGGGATCATAGAACTGAAAGTCTAAGCAGAGGCAATAAATATATTCCTTTCCCTTCAGGATAAAGCATATAAATCATCATTGTGAAGAGAAAAGGGTGAGATTAAATGTTGGAAAACAGAGATTATATGAAAAACAGAGAGCCAGGGGCTTTTAGTTTAACTCTTACTTCATTCTCAAGAATCTTTAAAACATTTGGTGTGAACATTGACACTGACCACCAGTACAACTAATACGGAGGATGAGAAGACAGAAACTAAATAAGAAGAGATAGTACTTATAAGACATAGAGGCAGAGAGATATTAAACAGAGCCTCTCAACTTTTCTTTTTTCTGATTACTTCATTGAGTTTTCTTATCCATTTTTAATTGCACCAATTTTCCTTTCTTATAAAACTTCTCTATATGAAAAAGGTAAACAAACATTAGCAGCGACCATAAAAGTTTAACAAAGTAAAATTCTTACTGCAAAGAAACTACAGTAGCTCATTAGTTCATCAGTATCAAGAACTTTGCTCTGGAAGGCACCTCCTTCTAAAGCCACTGGAACTAGTTGAAGTTCAATAGGACGTAAAAGAGCTGTCTTCTCAGCAACCTGAAAATGAACAATCTTAGTCCATAGAAGCAAAAGAAAAATTGAATAAATCCTTCAAACCTAATGATGAGGAACTACAATTAGTCAAAGCCAAGGCATAAGACACCAATAATAGCATCTACAGACAACAGGATGGTTCTTTATAAGGATATATCTCTTCTCTATCAGCTTAGGCTACTGCAACAAAATGTTCAGTCTCAGTATTTCCCCTTTTTATCATTTTTATTTTTTATATATATTTTTTCTATTTTTGTTAGTCAGCCCAAGAGCGATATTAAAAGTTTAGGACAAACCTTTTTCCAGTCTACGTAATCAATGAGCTGATCATCCATGGTTTCCTTCGCAGCCAAGTACAATATTTGTTCTCTCTCTGCTTGAGTTGGTCTTTGAAGATGAAATATTCTATCCATGCGACCTGGTCTCTGCAAGGCCTCATCAATTTGCTTAAGACTTCTAGTAGTAGCCATCAAGACAACCCCCTCTTGTTTCTCAAATCTGCAAAATAGAACCTTGAAAAATTGGCAAAGCTGCACACTTCATAGCAGTCACTGATTCATGAGCTGGTGGTTTTTTTCTTTTTCTGGTGAATAGAGCTTACACAACTTTAAACCTATTCTCTTACAGATTTAGATTACAAGATCAAAAGAATTAGGATTAGCCACATTTTAAAAATTTCAAAGAGCCAAGGATGATAATAAAAGGATTTACAGAAGATAAAGGCAAAATTGATTGTCTATGATTAAAAATTCTAGTAGTAGCCACATATATATTTAATTGTCTATCGACTACGGTCGAACTACTAAACCTTAAATCAGTGTTATGATTGGTCCAATTTTAAAATCATTGGTTTCTAGCTTTTTATTATATATAAGTACTCTAAATAATAAAAAAGCAATGTCTAATTTAAAATATTTTATTTAGAAAAAATGGTGTAAGATACTTGAAATATAGAATAATTTGTAGAATATTCACAGTGCAAGCTTGCAATTATAGTCATATTCTTCTGTTTTACTAAAAGTTAACCAATCCACCTTTAATTACTACCACAATATTTTTTCAGACACTAAATGAAAGAATCTAAAAATGATAATTACCCATCAAGCTCCACAAGTAATTGATTAATGAAAGTCTCATGATCTTGATTTTTGGTATGGAGAAACGTGCCACGTACACCAGCGAACAGGTCAAAATCCTCCACAAATATGATCACAGGAGCCTACAAACACATTAACTACCTGCTTACTCAAAAGCATAGATACATAAAAAAAATTTAAAAGATATGATTAAAACAACTATGAGACGATGAATAATACTTTATTTTTCAAAACAAAAGAACTTACCAATGAGAAAAGAGAATAATACAGAACGGTACAAAAACAGAGAACAAAAGGTCCTTGGCAAACAAAAGAAAACATCTCAGATTCTAACTCAGAACAGCCTTTCAACCCCTTTAGAAAACAATATGACTAAATTCTTAAGATCAACATAAGATAACAACAAAAGCTAAATTATCATTGTTTCAGTGAAGTTCATATGGAAGACCCAACTGATTTCCTGTCATCCTGTGAACTATTTATTTTAGAACAAGACCCTCTTTTTTTTTCTTTTTAAGAATTGGAATAAAGACCTATTACACACAAAAATTTACTAAATCTCCATTTATAAGAGTGCTACTAAAGTAGAAGAAAAAAATAAAGTGAAGATGGTTGAAAGAGGTACCAAATCCCTCGCTGTCTGAAACAATTCACGAACGTTGGATGCACTTTGTCCAACCCACAGCCCAGCTTCCAATTGTTGGGCCTTAATTTCAACAACAGGCACCCTAGCTTCTGCAGCTATGGCCAATGCCAGAGAGGTCTTGCCAGTACCCCTCTCACCTACAATAAGAACCCCCTGCAACAAAAAGGAACAGTTATCAAGTGCTGATCTTTGCAGCAATATAGGAATATTAAATCATGTAGTGCATGCAGTTGTTAAGTGATGAATGTGCACCACCAAAACTTTGCAATGCTGTTCAACTACAAGTCTATAAAGTTCATAACTTATTTCTAAATAAATTGTTACCAAAAGAAAAAGTTTTACATGATAAGACTATAGTGAAGTAACTTGTGTTCAAAAACCATGTGCAATTTGTACGACCCGGAGAAGTGCTTTTGAACTTTTTATTTCTGTTGATAGGACGACAAATAGAATCATCCAATACTACCCACACTTAATTTGGGGTACAGGAGTAAGTGCAAGTTTATCCTTTTAGAAAAAAATTAGTGAATGAATGATCAACTAACAACAAATTTCGAAGAATTCACAACTTCAGATTTCAAAGTGTTCTGAGTGATTTCATGGTTTCATTGACTGAAAACAGCATTATGCATCAAACTACAAGGGAATAATCTAATAGCTGGTAGACAGAATATAAAGAAAATGCTAATGCCACATTAATGCAGCAATACATATAAAAGCCGAGAAACTGAAAAGTATATACTGTCCTGCCATGTACATAAACCATCATGATAATAACCTACCCGAGGTGCCCTTGCACCCATTTCTTGAAAGGCTCTAGGATTTTGCAAAAAAGCCACAACTTCATTGATTTCCTCTCTCATGGACTCAATGCTAGCAAAGTTCTTCAATGGTATTGGTGGCTTCTTCACCCTCTGCAAACCAGCAATCAACAGTTTCTTCCATATAATAAAATTGTACAATATTAAAACAACAAAAAAGATTAACTTCAAAGCTTTTTGACCTTCATCTCTTCAAAAGCTGTCTTTATAGGATCAAAGCCAGCCTTTCTATTATTCTTGATTCTTCTGATTTTTTGAACCACGTACCATTTCTGCAATATAGTAATACTGCCTAATCAAAGATTGAACCATGGCACCATAAGATTTATTCACAAGCCATCTAAGAATATCGTCAGGCAAAAAGCTATGCTACACCATTCATCCAAAAGATTTAGTACCAGATATATGAAAGCAACAATTAAAACCTAAAATTTTATCACCATAAAAGAAATTACAATCTATAGAACGTGACAAAAAAAAATGATAAAACAAACTTTAGCAATCAACAAAAATAATGTTGCTGATAACTATGAAAAAGTTAGTTAGCAATAGAAACATCTGGCTTGCCACATGCAAAAAGAAGAAAGAAATACCACTCGCCGCAACTTCTGTATATTTGGATCTCTTCGTAAAGGGCCATAACCAAACAGATGTGAAATTGTTCTTGTAAAAAATTGGAGCACTTGAAACAACAAGACCCCAAATATAGCAGTTCGGATGAAAAACCAAATATACCATTGGGCATTATCTTTCTTTCTAGATTTGAAATTCAATTCTGCCTCTGATTGCCATTTTAAGAACCATGTTACATCAACTGTTTGATCTATTTCCTCTGGCCAAGCCATCCCCAATGACATCCGCACCTGTAACAGAATGACAAAAGCACTTCAAATAATTCATTACAAAAATTTAAGCACCCAAATCGGCATGTGGCAAGTAATGAGCTCAAGCATACCGGGTAGGGGATTAAAAACTCCACAATGGGAAAAACTATCATCATCAATATGTCATCAGTTATATCCTTAATTTTCTTGAAGGCCCAGTTTCTGGCAGACAAAACAATTCCAGAATTCCATAACCCACTCAACAATCGATGAGACAACCGCAACGTCAAGAGAAACTGTTGACGAATGTCCAACTCTGAGAAAGGAATCCACATCAATTGAACAGTTGTAGGGATGCCACAGGCAAGTAATTTCATATACAACCCATCAAAACCCCCAAATTTTTCAAAGAGCATTTCATATTCCTGAAATAAAAAAGCAAAGAGAAGAAACATATTGATAATCATCAGACAATACATAAAACAAAAATATCTCTATAAGAAACAATATATAAAGCTACAAGCCTACAACCTTTATGTCAACAAAAATCTCTTTCTCTTCCCCCTTTAGAGCAAGATACATGGCACCCCAATCATGTCTAATTCGAGCATGCTCTATTAACTTTCTGGAGACAGCATATGGAACAGCTATTGGATCCATTTCCCATCTATTTTTCTCTTCATTGTACCAAGTCCTTGACACTACTTTATCTCGGTCGATAAGAATTTGTTCCTGCAATAAATAGTAGTGAAAGAGCAGTCATTGCCAACAGCATAAATCCAAGAAAATTGTTCAATCTCACCTCATGTTGGAGAAACAAATGAGTACAAAAAAAACTGCCGCACTACACTCCCCAAAAAAAAAACCCAACAATGTGCTCCAACATTGTGTGGAGAAGAAAGACAGGCAGCATGAATAGAATTCAATGTACAGGATATTGATCAACAGAAATATTATTAATGGATAAGCACCAGATAAAGAAGTTGCAACAGACAACAATATGGCCTGTTGTATTTCCATCTGCTAATGATACAAATTCATCACAAAAATTAATTAAAAAAAAAACAAAACAAAACAAAATCAAGGAACATCCTTAAGCAAACTGAATGTCATTTGTTAATAGAAAATACCCAAAGCCTCAATGTCATTTGAAACCAGTCAAATTTTTAAATTGCAGACATAATTCAACGATATATCACCTATACTACATTAGAAAAGAGATGTGAAACCTGTCTTTTGGCTACATATTGTCGACCAAACTCAGCATCTTCAATTAAATTCCGTTTTAATTCTGCTTTAGCTTCTTCACGCCATTTCTTCCAACCATGGTATAAATGGAGACCAATAGCATTAGGAACCACAACCTCCTTATTTCCAAACTTCCACTTCAGCTCAACTTCAGGAAAACCCTTCACTACCTCATCCTCGGGTGAGTAAACAATAGAGCGACTTTCCTTGCCAAACTTCTTCATATTATTTCTTATCTGATCCTCCCAATTTCTTTGCAGATCCCTTGAGTCTTTAAGACCTTTTCTTAAACGTTGGGCCAAATCAATAGAATCTTGATCAAAGAATGATCCAAGATCTTCCACTTCCAAAATGTTGGGAAGAATTAATTGCTCTAAATTTTTTCTCTGCACATTTTCCAAATCTTTCTGAAGATCATATTTTGGGAGCTTAGTAATTGATCTTTTAGGAGAACTGCATCCACATAACCAATGTTCAGATAAGATAATGCAACTTCACAGGCATTATACCAGAACTAAAAAATAATTACATTTAATTATGAGTTGTGAGTTTAAATATTCCATTAAGGAAATCACAATCGGTACCCAAATTAGAAATTTAGAGGTATGAGTTTCCATCACCACCAAACTTCAGAGAAGGCAATTTCTCTCCTTCCTTGATCTGGTAATCCAAATCACATACAACAGATTGCCACGTGATAATGACTAGATTAAAGAGAATTACCACAAATTTCACTTCAGCAAACCTCACCATTTGTAGCAAAATGCATAATCAATTCTATATCCAATCATAGTAATGAAATATTAATACATTTTCTTAACTATTAGACTTTGTGTTTGGCCATGCAAGGATGTAGTCGATTTGCTATACTACCCTAATCACTACACCCATGTCTCATTTTGAAACAAAATTTAAAGGAGGGGGGGGGGGGGCGGGGAATATATTCAACGTCATCATGTTAATACCTTATAGTGTCCTTCTGTCTCAATTCCTGCTTAAATCTCTCCACCAACTGCTCACATTCCCTCTCTATAAACGAAATTTCCCTCACGCCAAAACTCAGCGCTACTGTTTCCATCCTCAAAATTATGTTATCAATCTCATTAACTCTCTCCCATATCTCATTGTAATCCCGCTCCAGCTCTCTCATTCTCTGGTCTAACCCCTCCATCCTTTCCTTATCTGTGTCCTTACCCTTTAATTTATCATAATCTCCCTTTGCTTGTACTAGCTCATCAATAATCTTCCCTGCCCGATTCATCAAGCGCCCTTTGCCTCTTCTCAACTCTCTTACCTCCTCATAAAGCTTGCTCATAATCTCTTTTTCCAATTCCTCCTTCTTCAAATTTACAGCCTTCATTGCCAGCTGCACCTCATTGATACTCATATTTCCTTTCTTAACCCCTTCTATGCTCCTCAGGACACCTGACACTGTCTCCAGCAGCCTCTTTGTGCAGTCAGCATACTCGTGGTCTTGAAAATTCTGTTTTTTGCCTTTCCCCTTATCTTTCTTTTCCAAAATTACCTCATTCGCCACAGGCGCTGCAAGTGCTGGAACTCGAACTGACCCAAGTGGAGAAAAACCAAAGGCAAAACAAAGCAGTGTATAAAGAAGTTGTTTCAATATGCCTCTGTATAGGGTTCCCTCCGGCTTTTCATGATTTGCACATGCAACAGATAAAAATTTTCCTCTGTCTTCTAACTTTACCGAATCTTCCAAAACTGATTCTTGCCCCCCTTCTGAACTAATAGATTTTGGGGAAAACCCAATAGCTTGAATACCGGACCCAAGTGAAGTTACATTTCGTGGTTTCCTCAAAGATTTTGATTTGAAATCTTGATTTCGAACTCGACGGACCGCATTAAATGGTAGACGCGATGGAAATCTGTGTGGAGGTTGGACTCGGAACTGAAGAGCAGAGGAACCATGAGTTGGGTGTGAAGCGACAATGGCTTCCATGGTAGTGTAAGAGTTCAGAGAACTAGAACGCCACAGCAAATGATAGTCATTGTAAGAATTTGAAGATAGCACCTGTCGGAGTTTTATCGCGCCGTTATCTTATATCAGACATAAAACTCGATAAAGGGGTTTAGCGTTTAGTTTCTATCGAATAGTGGCAGACTCGCGGCGGAGTCTTATAAATTTTGGTCAATGGGATATCTATATTCTCTTTTGCAGAATAAACAATTAATCATTAAATATTATATTTTAATTTTTTATGCTAAAAGAAAATGTTTCGAACTTTGGCTATACTTTCTTTCAAGGATTACAAATATAATATAAAATTTTAATCAACAAATCAATAATTATTTATAAATATTGACATAATTGCATTATAAATGAATAAATGTTTTAAAAATTAAACCGACAATTGAATTGAAAAGATCATCAAGCCACGAGTTGATTAGTTCAATCAATTAAATTGATAGTTAAATTAAATAACATCATAAATATATAATTATTCTAAATAAAAATAATCTATAATTAATAAAATATAATCATAAAATTTATATAACAATAACATATATTTATAAATATTGTTATGCACAAACAAAATATACAAAAGTCATGAACAATTATAAATAAGTTAATAAAACTGAAAAAAAAAAAAAGTAAGTTTTTCTTTTGTTTTAATAGATGTACAACAATTTAGAGTGGGTTTATTTTTTAAAAAAATTGTACCCATAAAACCAACACACAAAAAAAAGTCTAAAAAAGTGTTTTCCAATTAAAAAAAACTGTAATTTGGTAGATTTTTTAAAAAAATTTCAGGTCATTGTTCTATTCGGATCAATTCAGCCTAAAGCATATTTGAATGGTCCAATGGTCCAAACTAAACTACATTTTCTCTCATGTCCAATTTGATTTTCATAATATTAAAATGAATAATTAAAACTCGCCTCAATGCTCGAAAAGATTAATTTTTAACTATATCAAAAATATTATTTCATTCTTAAAAAATAACTAAAAATATAACTTCTTCAAACTAAAATTAAACTTTAAGTTTCCATCCAAAAAAATTAAATCTTAAGTTTTTACTTTTAGCTATGGAAAACATTTTTGAATGAAATATTATTATTTTGAATGAAGGATTTATGACAAAAAAAAATTAGTTACTACTCCCAGCAATACTTTGGCTCGGACCAACAAAAAAAAAAAAATTAAACCTTAAGTTAACCATTCAAATACCTAAAAAGTTTAGTTATCCAATCAATCAATAAAAACTTAAGATTTAATTTTGATGCTCTTTACATTTACCTTTTAATTGTCTAGAGTCATGTGTAACCCCTATACGTCCAATTATATGAGATCATATGGCGATCCGGCCCAATCTGAACTGATCGGACAAGCCCATGTTAATATGGTTAACATATGATTGAAACTTTTGTGAATTATCATGGTACCTTTAATCTACCAAAAGCTCAACATTAAGCCATTGGCGACACGCCTTTTTCAACTTGCTCTGCTAGGGTTTGTAGAAAGAAAACTCCACAGCTGCAAGGAAGCCAATGGGGGCTGTCGTGCACAGCGGCAGCCCCCCACCTCCGTCTTTTTTCTTTTCTTAGGTATGTTTTGTCTTCTCCTCCAGGGAGATCCTCTTCTTCCATTAGGGAAGCTTTTGTTTTTTCCATTAGAGAAGTTTCTCCCTTTCTTTAGGAAAGGATCTTTTCTTTTCTTTTGAAGATATATTTGCCTTTCTGATCTACTCTTAATATTCATGTTATAAGAGAATTTTTAAGAAGATTTTCTCTCAGAAAGAGAAGGAGGTGTGTTGCCTCTCTTCAGTCTCTTGGATCTTCACATTTTCTCTTTGTAAAATATCATATGATGTAGATCAGAGTTTGTATATCTTCCTTCTAGTATAGGAGAAATGGATCTAGATCTTTTCTTCTTGGGTGTGTCGCCTAAGTCTTTTATTACTCTCCTATGTAATATGTCATAGGAGTTTCTTGGCTGGATTTCATTGTTCTATGTATGCCTTGATGTATTTCCTTTGTATCCATGGCTTGATGCCATTTTCATATGAATGAAATTTCATCTTCTAGACAAAAAAAATCTACCAAAAGCTCTCGTTTCTCACCTACGTTAGGGTTTCTTCCAAGATCTTAGTCGCCCGGCAACCCCTCCTTTTGTCCTCTTCTTTTTTTATCCACTCTTAGTAGAAGAGTATCTCCCCTCTTCGGTGAGGGTTTTCTCCTCTCAGTAGTGAGAGAGGTTTTTGTTTGTTGAAGTTGAAGATGGACGTTTTTTCTTCATCAGATCTAGACACTTAGAGCAGTCTACACATTGAAGTGAAGATGACGATGAAGCTTCCTTAAAAAGGTTGTAAAGATTCATTGATTTCTTTCTCAGATCTACAACAATCAAAGTGAATGATTTGACTGAAGATCGTATTTGAAGAATATTCTACAAGATCTTCAAGTATGTTTTTTTTTGTTGTTTGTTTTGATAAAAAAAAAATTTAGTATGCTCTGGTAGGGAGATCTATAAGGTCATTTTTAGTTTGATCATAATAATAATTATTAAAGGCCATTTTCAGTTATACCTCAATATTTTTTTTATTAATTATACTACTAACGTTTCACATTTGAGACAATTATACCAAAACCCTAACTAATTACATAATAGTTCAAAATGTTTGTCATCTTTAACAAATAGGTCCTTAGAAGCCATTAACAACCCTCATTCTCTTATCCTAAAACATCACCACCACACTTCATTGCCGCCGTCCACTTTATCCTCGTTTCTGTCGACATGGTCTTTCTCGTCGTCGTCCTCAACTTTCTGGTATCTCCTAAATTATGTTGTTCTCATTATTTTCCTTCCCTTACAACCGCCTCAATCACCGATCTTTTCTATTTTGCCTCTTTCTCCAAAGGGGTTTTGAAGTTACTTTACTTATCAATTTCGATAACCACGACAACACCGCCGCCACCAGAGATTGTATGCTAATGTCGAGAGCTAGAGTTATTGGTATTTATGCTCAATTTCTCTATATTCGAGGGTTACCGGCGAGTTTGTGTGTGGTTGTCGGAACTGTGAAAAACAGAGGGGAGAGATTTTTCGGGTTTCTCAATTGCAGGGACTAGTTCGTTAAAGACGACAAACATTCTGGATTGTTCTGTAATTAGTTAGAGACTCGTGTGATTTTTTTTTTTTGAGAAAATAAAGAATTTCTAAATAATGGAAATCTAAGGACTTTAAAACGAAAAAAATACCGAGTTGAGATATAATTGACTCAAATGTGAAACGTTGAGGGTATAATTGATAAAAAAAAATATTAGAGGTATAACTAAAAATGACCCTATACATTAGGGATATCAACAATACTTTTGTCTTTTTATTTTTGTATCATCGTCATCGTCATCGTCATCGTCATCGTCATCGTCATCGTCATCGTCATCGTCATCGTCATCGTCGTCGTCGTCGTCGTCAGTATATACATTTGAATGCCAAAAAAAAAAATTCAAAGCCACGTATCTAACGTGGTGTTTAGTAATTTGAATTTTCTATTTATCAAGGTAAATATTTTCATGTGCCGAACATTTCGCAATTTGCCTTGCACGTCCGTAGCTGAGTTTTCAAATACAGCAAAATTTGCAAGAAAAAACACATTTATTATTTGGGAAGAAAAAATCTAGAAAAGGAAAAATATAAATATAAAATGTTTAAAAGACCGCCCTTCCCCCGGTAAAAAAATTAACCTAAGTTTCGCGTACGGATAACCCTTGGTGCCTTCATCGGGAAGAAGAAGAGGCAAAATCAAAGGGTAAGCAGCAAGCAAGCAGAACCCGTGTAGAGTGTGCAGTGGTGGTTACTTTATTCCCACTATCTGCCCTACCCTAAATGTGCAGAAGCTTCTCTACTACCAACAATCCATCCGTTTCGGCTTCTGCTTGAGTAATTAAGGTTAGATTCTTCCACATTACCACTGATTTCTGAACTTTTATTGCCCTATTTGGTGAAAATACCGAAAGGTCTTGAAGTTCGGTTTGAGCCTAGGCCCTTATTATAATAACATATGTTTTCGGCTTTTCGCTGTGATGGTACTTCAGATACACGGGCAATGTAATAATTCCACCGTTTGTTCTGGGCTGAAATTGAGTATTTTCATTATATATATTCAGTTTTGCCCTTTTTGACTTTTAGTCTTCCTATTTTCTCTACATGTATTTTTACTCAAATCTGATCTGACATGTTCTTGGTTTATTGATGATTTGGACTTTGGAGATATAGAAAGAAAAAAATTGCGAAAACGTTATATTAATTGACATGTTTTAGTGTGATACATGGAATTGAAATGTTGATAAAATCCCTTGACTGATAAAACCTTACAGTTACTATATTGGAGGTTCAATGGTTTCTACGCGGACAAGTTCATGTTTATGATTTTTTTCTCAGAAGACTTCTGATAGTCATTTAGAAAATTGATCATGTAGTTACATCTTTTTATATATGGAATGCTAGTAAATTAGATGCCAAGATGATCAGATTTAATTGCCACTGCCACACCATGCTATCTAGCAATATCAGAGGAAAAATGTGATGTTGTTGTTATTTTATTTATTTTTTGTGTTCTGTAATATGTGGTGTTTGCTAATTTGTAGCTAGCTGTCGCAATTATTAGTTTTTGTCGCCGCTGCTCTTATTCTCCACATTTTGTGTGATTGACTCATTTATTTATGTTCTGAGATGGTCGCAAATATGATAAATATGTGATATATTTTATTGTGCAATCTAGTAGGTTTATTGGTGCTTTTCATGTAACTTTGCTGAAGATGGAGGGTAAGACTGAGGAAGTGGAAGATCTTGGTAGTGCTTCTAGTGGTTCAGTCATTGACGATTCAGATGATGGGTCTTCAACTTCTGAACAAGATGACAGAGTGCATCTTGAGGTGAATCTTGTAGAAGTTTTTTCTCTTCTATTTTTATGTCTCTAAACGTATTAATGATGAAAAACTGTTTTCTGTTAAATACTTAAATGACTAAATTTGCTTCCATGATGGTAATGTTTTGAATTATGCATATTGTTCTATCTTTCAAAGTTCATTTTAATTATGCAGGAACCTTTGACTGAGGAAGAAATACAAGATCTGATTGCTGAATTATTAGAAGTTGAGAGTAAGGTATTGTGATATATTAATCTACTACCCTAGCTAAGCACCTACATGCATCTAGACATGCATGCACGCACTCGCTTTCACAAACGTGAAATATCAGTATATCCAATGTTGTTAAAAACGCCTGTCAAACTGTAAAAACGTACACATTAGCGATTTCACATAGAGAATTCTGGTCTGGTTCTACATGGAATCGAAATATTGATAAAGCGGGTGGAATCGGCTAAAAACGTCAAAAAGTGAATGAAGTCGCAATTTAATTTCGATTATACCGTTTTGCTAAAACTCATCCCATCTACTAAGGGTGAGTAGTATGCGGCCCGCATAATGAAACAAGTGGTGAGTAGTGGGTCCCATGGCCTGTGCTTTGTGTGTGTTTATATAGATATATAACTTGAGTACCGATTGGCTTAATGCATCACTAGAAATTTTAGAATGGTCTTGGATTGGATTCATTTTACTAACTATGTTCTCCTGCATTCATATTCAAATACCAAAACTCATTAACCTTTTTAGAGGCATGATTCAATATCCTTCATTAATTCACCATATTTTGTTATAATATACATGTATATATTATTGAAAAATAGTTTTATTCAACTAGGTAGAATCTTATGGTTCCGCGTTTCGAGTTTACGTTCCGAGTCCAGCCCCCCCTTCCCGAGTTTGTATAAACTAGCGTTATTGACAACATTGAGTATATCCGTAATCTATTATATCATCCAATGATTCTATATATATTATCTTCTATTCTTCTTTTAGGTAAGGGTTCTTGCTTCTCAACTTGTATATTCCTCTTTATGTTATATTGAACTTCTGATTTCTCATTGTAGTATCTTCCCCCTTTATGATTAACTCTTATTTTTTTTGATAAGAGTCTATTAAATAAATAATTTTTGGGTCTTAACTGCTGACTTATTTTATTAATATGTTGATCGCTTTCTTATTTTATTCTGAAAGAAGTTTTATGAGAAGGAAAGTAGATAAATTAAGCATTATTGGATAAGACATTCTCAAAAAGAATGAAGAAAATGCAGAACCCGCACTAAAGGAAAAGATACATTAACTAAGCAAATCTTACCAGTCTAGTCTCTACTTATCCATCAAGAGATACATGGCAGACAATTAACTAGCTGATTGGCATAAGGATGCCCAGAAGCTTATATATATATACCATAAAAGATTTGGAGGCAAAGATATATCCTTAAATTCCAGCACTTGACTATAGAGAATCAACAAGAAATATAAATCAAACAGTAGGAGAGTGTTCATGTTTTGAATGAACATGGAACAATTTTCTTTTATATATTTTTAAATTTAGGTTCTCTAATATTTGTTTTAGGCTGCAGAGGCCCAAGAAGCTCTTGAAGAGGAGTCTCTTGCCAAAGTGGAGATTGAGGTTAGGCGAGAGTTGGAGCAAACTCTTTGTGGGGATGATGTTAGTTTTCTATCTTCATCTGTCACTTTAGAGGTCTCTTTGTTTTCATTTCTGATTTTTTGGGTTTCCCTTGTCTATAGTTGGAGACTGCTGTTGCAAATGAGATGAGTACATTGAAAGAAGAGTGGGAAGCTGTTCTGGATGACCTTGAGACTGAAAGTGCCTACTTGCTGGTTTGTTCCTACCTTATTTATTTGATAAAAGATGACATTTATTATTGCTAGTTTTCTTCATTTTTTGTTCTTCAGATTTGTGTTGTAAGGTGTTGAAATTGTACTTGGTTTATATGAATATCAGTTTTGTTGGAGCTTTTATAGTTATTTAAAAATTCTGATACTTATATTCTTCTGTTCATTCATATGATTCTGAGTAGGAACAACTTGATATGGCTGGTATCGAACTCCCCAGCCTTTATAAGTTGATTGAAAGAGAAGCTCCTAATGTTTGTTGCACTGAAGCTTGGAAAAAGAGGAATCAGTGGGTAGGGTCTCAGGTAACTGATGAATTTGCTCAGTCAGTTGCTGATGCTGAGAAATATCTACAAGTCCACAGGCCTGTTAGGAGGTATCTTTCCTGTATGCATGTTCTTTGGACCTGGCAATACTTTAAATATATTTGATCTTTTATGCATTTGTGGTGTTGGTCAGGCGACATGGTAAATTATTGGAAGAGGGTGCCAGTGGATTTCTCCAAAAAAAACTTTTTGATGAACCTGGTGAACCTGTGAAGGAAGAAACTAAGGCAGATTGGGAACTGTTCAACAAGATGTTTCATGATGGGGGTGATGCTAATGCCTCATTTGGCGGCAAGAAGTGGGCATCTGTTTATTTGGCCAGCACTCCTCAGCAAGCTGCAGAGATGGGACTTGAGTTTCCTGGTGTCAATGAGGTATCAATTAATTTTTCTGCCTATTCCTGTGTTTCTTTATATCAGCAGAAAATGTTCAAGGAATAGAAGGAATAGTGATTGACTGAGGAAGTCATTAAATAGCATTTCAAATTACTACCTGAAAGGAGTAAAAACTATTTATTTAATATTATCTACCCTTTCGAAGGAATATTGTCCCTGTTCAATTCATCATCCCAGATGTCCTAGACAAATTGTTTTGCTAGACAGTCACTATATGTTATACCCATGCTCTATCATTGTTAGTTTCCTGTTTAATGTTTCTTTTCTGGACATATTTTTTTTTATCAGGTGGAGGAGATTGATGATGTTGATGACGGTTCTACTGATCCATTTATTGCTGCTGCAATTGCAAATGAAAAAGAACTAGAACTTTCAAATGAACAAAAGAGAAAATTTATAAAGGTCTGTCATTAGCTATGGAGATATTACTGCCTTGCGGAAGCTTATATAATAGTTTGATAATTTTTATTATCTATGCTTCTTTACTTATATATATGGCTTTGGGACCTTCTGATTATTGGTTGCAAAGCCATATATTATTACATGGACATAGATAAAATACAATATTAAATTATAATAGAAAAAAGAGAAGTTGAAATGCATAAGAATTGTGGGAATAATTTTTCATCACTTATTTTAATTAATTTTTTAAAATACAATATAAAATTACTATATATTTTATATTTAAAAAACTTAAAGAGAAAACTGGCTTGCTCTTTGGTGGATTTTACACCATATATATGTCCTAACAAATTCGTACATTTGAAGAATAATTTTATGAATTTACATTACTTTCTAGAGGAAATTATAATCTACTGCCTCTTTTTATTTTTCTTCCTTGTCACCTATTACATTCTCTTTTTATTGAAAAAACAAAAAAAACAGAAAAATCCTTTTGTTAGGTAGGTGGGTGTTATAGGCCCCGCTGCTGAATTGTTGTCAGGATATAATCATGCAATTTTCTCTTTACTACCTTTGTTTTTGGGACAATGGCTATTTTGATTACTTATAGATCACACAGCAGGTGCGCACTGGCACTCTCTTACTCCCACATCACGCGTGAATAGACATTTGTCCATCTCATGATTGTTCAGTATGTTTATTTTCTAATGTGTCATTATTGCATTTTTGCCTGTATATCTGATTACGTCTTTATTTTTATTTTGATAGGTCAAAGAAGATGATGCAATTGTTGATCGAAGGCTTCAGATACGTTTGAAAAGGAGGAGGTATCGCCAAAATAAAATGCAGGTGAATTTTTACCATGCATCTTTTTTTTTTTTTTGGTTGACCCTGAGATTGGTTGCTACTGTCCTTCTTGTTTATTGTAAAGGACATATTGTTACTGGTATTTGATGAAATCTCGGATGATTTTACTCAGGTAGTATTGAACTATTGATGTAGGACCCAGTAGAATAGAAGAAATGGGAGGGAGAATAGAGAAAGAGGGAGATGTGGGAGTAAATCTGAATGTTCTATTATCAATCAAGTCTGAATTACATTAGGTGAAAGGACTTTATATACAGAGCCCAAGTCAAAGATAATTAAAGCATATAAAAAATCCTGACAGTAATAAAAGCTAATTATAAAGCACAACAACTTCCAACATAACAATAATTGCAAGGGTTATGTTTCAAGATTTATTATTCCCTAGGCAGTATTCTTTTTCTTTTTCTTAAAACATGATTTCTAAGTTATTCCATCAGGTATACACTGAAATTAATGATATTGTGTTTTCTTTAGAAGACCTTTTGATAGGGTAGTTAAGATCTGCTCATGGTTATCTATTGTGTGGTGTTGACATCTAAGTATCAGAACCCATATCACCATTGATCATTGAATTAATAATTTTTTTTCCTTAGTCATCTTCTTAACCTGTTGCTGAATCTGTGTGTGACTCAGCAAGAAACATGCTCAGCTGACCCTGCTATAGAGAGCCTCAAACAGAAGTCTTCATCTGTTGATTGTTCTAACCTTGGGGTGAAGGGAGGAACTTGTGATGGTGAAATTGTTTTTGACAATGACATGGAAGTTACAGGTCTGAATATGAAAACCGGTAATATGGAAGGTCTAGGTAGTAATGATAATATTGACAAAGAGAAGCATATGAATGTTGTCCCATTGTCAGAGCTCTCTAAATCATCATTGCCTGATGCTGTTGAAGACAGAGGTACCAAGCGTCCAAATGATGGGGAAGTGGACACTGATAATAAAAAGTGTCGCGCTGTTACTGTTGACAGTGATGATGAAACTGAAGCAGTTGAAGCTAAGTTAGTTTCTAATATGAATACATTAGAGGATCAATCCGAGATAAAAGAAGGTACTCCTATCAAAGATGCTGATGGTCTTCCTTCACAGCATCTGGATGAGAAATTTAGCTGCACAGCATGTGATAAAGTAGCTCTTGAAATTCAACAACACCCTCTTTTGAAAGTTATTATTTGTGGCGAATGCAGTTCTTTAATGGAAGAAAAGATAAACACAAAGGTATGGATATATAGCTACTAATGTATTTTAATTGGAATTTTTAGAATTAGTGATATTTCAGTGCAAATGATGTCTTCACAATAGTATTACTAACTCAGTTGAGTTAATCTGGTCATGGTCGATGCTACATTTAATTTAAAACATCTGATTCAGAAATGCTGTAAATTTCCCATTTATTTTCTCCTGCATTTTAATTAAAACTTTTATTTATCTAATTTGTTACAGGTTTTGAATCCTGATTGTTTCGAGTGTTACTGTGCATGGTGTGGAGGAAGCAGTGAGCTAGTCAGCTGTAAATCTTGCAAAATGTTATTCTGCAACAACTGTATTAAGAAAAATCTTGGTGCTGAATTCCTTTCTGAAGTTCTGGCCACTGGCTGGCATTGTTGTTGCTGTCGCCCAAATCTCTTGCAAAGATTGTCTTCACAACTAGAGAAAGCTATGGGATCTACTGATACATCAGTTTCCAGCTCTGGTAGTGATTCAGATACTTCACATGAAGAGATTAATGTTACAGTCAGGTGCGGTGGTCCTATAGATATCAATGATTTAATTGGGGGACAGTGTACAAACTTTTTTTTTTTTCCCAGTTCTTATATGATAACTTCTTGGACTCTCCCAATTCCCATCCCTTTTGCAATCATGACTGTACATTGTTCTCATATCTCCTCTTCTTGAGGCTGCTGAAACTGTCAGACATAAAACTTTTAGTGTGAATTCTCGTATGCTTAAAAGGTATAGATCTTAATATGAATTGAGATCTTAGCTTTTAATGTCATTGGCCGAGTGTTATTGAGAATTACAACTTCTTAGTTGTTTTTCGCCATACTTGCTTTGATATGTTCTAATAAGTTGAAGAGATGTTCATTATCATACTTAAGATGTCTCACTTTTTTCTTTTTCCTTTTTGTTTTTGGATGTCAGTTCTAAAAGAAAGCGCAAAAAGAAGATTCGGAGGATTCTTGATGATGCTGAATTAGGAGAAGAAACCAAAAGGAAAATTGCAATTGAAAAGGTGACATTATTGGAATGGTTTATTATGCTGATACCAGTTATATTTTTTCCAGATTGCTCATCATTCCTTTGATTTTTATAGGAACGTCAGGAACGTTTGGAGTCTTTGCGTGTACAGTTTTCTGCCTCATCTAACATCATGAGCTCTTCTGGCTATAACGGGAATTTACCTGAAGGTGCAAGTATTGAAGTCCTTGGTGATGCCCTAACAGGTTATGTAGTAAATGTTGCGAGGGAAAAAGGTGAAGAAGCTGTCAGAATTCCTCCTAGTATCTCAGCTAAACTGAAAGCCCATCAGGTTTTTATTCTGATGTTTGCACTTCTGTATTTGGTTATATATATGTATGTATATATAAATATGTTTTCTGTATATTCTTTTGCATTGTACCTTCTGGTTTTTATTTTTGCTTATGCTTGTTCTCGCCAAGATCCTCTAATTTTTTTTTTTTTTTATGAATACTAAAGCTTACTAGAGAACAATACAGAGACCCACACAGTTTCTTTTCAATTTCATTGTACATCATTTATTGCATATAACTGGAAGATATGTCTTGCACATCAGAATTCCTCTTTGTCTGATACTTGAGATTTCTAGGATTCTGTGTTCATTTCCTGTTTGGACTCATCTTTTGGTTTGACATGGATTTGCCAAGCAATGATAGTCAAACAATATGGACAGTTACCATCCTAGGAGCGCGCACACACACACACACACATATTTCATAAAGAAACATCGTTGAGCTGAGCATCTTTGAGGCTTTATGTGAATTTGTTTCGGATTATCTTTCTACACTCTACTCAGTAGTCAGTTCTATAATTGTAGGTTGCGGGAATACGATTTATGTGGGAGAATATAATACAGTCAATCAGAACAGTGAAGTCTGGGGATAAAGGTCTTGGCTGTATTCTGGCTCATACCATGGGACTTGGTAAAACCTTTCAGGTATTTTATTGCTTCTGGAGCTGTCACATATATGCAAATAGATGACTGAAATCTGGCTCTGTTGAAATTTCATGCGGTTACGTGAGTACTAGCTTCACAGATGACAGATCTGTGTGGTATTCTGAAAAAAGCTATAATTAACTGGTTTTGGTATTCTGAAGAATCTTATTCATTTTTGGCATTTTGTTATTGTCAGCTTTTGCAATGTTCTTTGTGTTCTCTTTTGCTCTTTCCTGAATTGAACTTGCATCAAGTGGACCAAAGATTACCGAACAATATGATGCCTGCAGAGTATACAGAAATTGTAACAGATAGTGTTTGGTCAGCATTTAATTTGGAACTGGAACTGCTTGTTTCTTCACTGTTGAGAAATCTAGAAAGACTAGAATTATTAAGAATTATCTTATTGCTTATTTTATCATTATCTCTTAGAATTAGAATTATCTTATTATTATCTTTTAGATTAGAATTTTATTTATGTTATCATTATCTTTATCAAATAGGATTATATTTGATTAAATTAGATTTCTTCAGTTATTATCCTTTTCAAGTAGATTTAGGATTTCTAACTTGATTAGGAATATTTTCTCTTATTTAAGCCGTTGTAAACCTTTTTGTTTAGTGTGAATGATAATAGGAATTTTTTTACTTAACTCTCAAATTTCATTTTAGAGCTGGTTTTGTTTCCATTCCCCTACTTATTCACAGCGATCTTGTAGTTCTCTGGATATGCTTTTCTTTGATTATGCTGCTGAATGGTTTTGGTCTTATTGACCGATCATTATGAGATTTTAGGTGATAGCCTTCTTGTACACGGCCATGAGAAGTATTGATCTCGGGTTAAGAACTGCACTTATAGTCACACCTGTCAATGTGCTGCACAACTGGCGGCAGGAGTTCATCAAATGGAGACCATCAGAATTAAAGGCACTCAGGGTCTACATGCTGGAAGACGTTTCAAGGTTTGATTTTTTTATCATTATAAGATTAAATCAGACCTGAAAAAAACACCATTCAGGCCCAATCACAATATTTGACCCGGAAGACTAGATACCTTATATATGAAGCTGATTTAATAACTTTACAACACTTTTAATCTATAATGAGGGCTGCTCTGTAGAATACTGAATTTAGTGTGCCTCTTCCAATCATATCATATTTGAAGAAATAATGAAGTTCAACATTATTATAAACTCACTAAAGCAGTCATTGTGTTCTTAACATAATTGCCTTTTGCCAGGGATAGGAGAGCAGAACTATTAGCAAAGTGGAGAGCTAAAGGTGGTATATTTCTGATCGGCTATACTGCATTTCGGAATTTGTCTTTTGGAAAGCATGTAAAAGATCGGAACATAGCGAGAGAAATTTGTCATGCTTTGCAGGTAACAAGAAGTACTATTTTTTTTCTCTGTATCTTTGTCGTACATCATTAACAGTGGCATTCATTTGACAATGTTCACATGTTACTGAAGGATGGACCAGACATACTTGTTTGTGATGAAGCCCATATGATAAAGAACATACGGGCTGACATAACTCAAGCCTTGAAACAAGTAAAGTGCCATAGAAGAATCGCACTGACTGGATCACCTCTTCAGAACAATCTCATGGAGTATTACTGTGTAAGTTTTCATGGAAGTTACAACTTGGTCAACTATTAAGTCATCCTACTTGTTGCTTGACTCAGCAGCATATTTTCTGAATCAGATGGTTGATTTTGTGAGAGAAGGTTTTCTTGGAAGCAGCCATGAATTTAGGAACCGGTAACGCTTTCTTCACCTTCATGATTGTCATTGTTATGCTGTTATAGTATACAGATATCGCAATCTTTTCCTGTATGTGCAGCTTCCAAAATCCTATAGAGAATGGTCAACATACTAATTCAACACTCGATGATGTGAAGATTATGAACCAAAGATCTCATATTCTGTATGAACAATTAAAAGGCTTTGTTCAAAGAATGGACATGACAGTGGTGAAGAAGGATTTGCCACCAAAAACTGTCTTTGTGTTAACTGTCAAGCTTTCTCCCCTACAGAGAAAACTATACAAGAGATTCCTTGATGTCCATGGATTTACCAGTGACAAGGCTTCTAACGAAACAATGAGAAAGAGAAGCTTTTTTGCTGGGTACCAAGCATTAGCTCAGGTAGGTGTATCAACATGGCATTTGATTTAATTGTCTTATCATTGTCTGTGCACATTAAATTCTGATTTGATAGAGGTGGGTAAAAGTGCAGTTTCAATTTGGTAATAGTCAAAAGGTGGTAGTTAAGGAAGTTAGGACTGCTCCCCTCCTCCGGGGAACAAGATGAATTCTTACTAAGCTCTAGTTTTCTGTGATACTGGTATCTTATTTGATTTGTGACTCCTCAGCTCACCATACTTCATTTTTTGCCTTCCGCGAATGTATAATTTATTTTAGTTATTAGGAGACTCGTAAGGTCACAACTGAAAATTCAAGGTGGGAACTATCATATGTAATGTATTTATGCTATTTTATTTTAATTTTTGAAAGCTATAGTTATTGCTTATTAATTTGGCTTTTTGAACTGTTGAACAATTATTGATTTATTTCATGTTTTTAGAGCTGAATCATGATATGTTGATGGCAGCAAGTCTTCCGTATTTATCAACTTGTTGCTTCTTTCTTTTCTCCTGTATAACATGGTGACAGAAAAATTTATTGTCTGTAGTAGATATGGAACCACCCTGGGATCTTGCAATTGAGAAAAGAAGATAAGGACTATATGAGACAAGAAGATGCTGTTGAAAATTTTCTTGTCGATGACAGCTCCAGTGATGAAAACTCTGATTATAATGTGCTTGTTGGAGGTAGTCATGTATATAATGCTGTATGGTGGTCTTTATTCATATGTTGCTTGCTTGGCATGATTTATTGCCGTAGGAATTAGTATCATTTACGCTTTATATGGTTGTGAAATTTTTTTGGCTACATTGACATTTGACTACTCATTGCCTAACAGAGAAGGTGAGATCTGCAAACGACTTACTTCACGGGAAAGATGGGAATGGCTTTTTTCTGAAGGTATGAGAAGAAATTATCTGAGTTGATAAATCTTGTTTTATTTTTTCTGATGGTTCTTGCCTTTTATTCCCAAAATGCTGAAATATAAATGAGATGCCCTTTTGGTTGTCATCTTGTGCTATATTCTATGTATCACAGGCTAAAACGCATCCTTTGTGTTATGTGTTTAACAACCTTGTTTTTACTGTTGGTGCTTCATATCACTTTTCAGGGTTGGTGGAATGATCTTATGCATGGAAAAAACTATAAAGAACCTGATTATAGTGGCAAAATGGTTTTGCTCCTAGACATACTAACCATGAGTTCGAATGTGGGCGACAAGGTATTGGTTTTTAGCCAGAGCATACCAACACTAGACCTCATAGAACTGTATCTATCAAGGTTACCCCGACGAGGCAAACATGGTAAATTTTGGAAGAAAGGAAAAGATTGGTATAGGTGTGTCCAGATTTCATTATATATTTTTGATTTTTCTGCCTATAACATGCATCCTTTATAAGATTATGGGGACATCAGTTGCTGCTTAGATTTTTAGATTTTTTTTTCGATATTGGTGTTTCATATTATATAGAGGGTGAGCCTTGGCACAACGGTAAGGTTGCTGCCTGGTGACCAAGAGGTCAGAAGCTCAAATCGTGAAAACAGCCTCTCTGTAAAGTAAGAGTAAGGCTGCGTACATCTTGACTCTCCCCAGACCCACCCCACTTAGTGGGAGCCTCGTGCTTTGGGCCGGCCTAAGTATTGATGTTTCATATTATGATTTTTTTCTTGCCATTAATGATCCATGTCATCCCTATCGTTGAATGCTCGCCTAGTTTGAATGTTTTTTGTTAGTTACTGTTATTCTAGATATACAGCTTTCAAAGAGCACCCTAGTTCAGATTAAAAGCTTCTGATGAATGTTATGCAAGTCTTCCTTAATAACATTTATTAGTTTATATATTTTTAGTTCTTACACTCAGTTGTTGTTTAATTTCTACACAATGTTTTTTATGTCTATTATGAGAAGACTTTTTGGATTGAGATAATTAAAATCTCTTGATTGAATTTGATGTAATATTTCTTGATTTTTCTAGTTTTCTGTTCTTTCTTTGCCAATAAAGACACCATTCAACACAACCAATCATTCGAAATAAGAGTAAAACCAGCAAAACAAAAAGCAAGTGAAATAATTGCAGATACAACTAACTCCAGTAATAAGAACGCCAGTACTATGCTACTTCTCAGTTCTCAGCCAACTCTCCCTTCAGTCCATGGTGCTTCTGTTAACCAAGTAACGAACAGTAGCATCCACAGCCAAAATTGAGGCCAATGACAATGGGGTGATACCCAAACCAAGGGGCACATGCGTCTAGCAGTTATTTTTGCTGCCCAATCAGGAATCAGCTATTTCCAAGACGTCCTAAAGCACAGGCGCATATCTCCAATTACATCCAGATCCACCAGCTTTTACACACATTACTAACTCCCTACAATCAGACTACTCCACCACATTGCTCATCCTAAGAGAGACTCTTAACTCTCAAGCTTTCCTTACAACCCTGCTGATTATGATGAATGAAGGACCCATCTACACTAACCTTGACCCCTTCTTCCATGGGAAGAACTTATACACGGCTTGTATCATAATTTACACTAAGCCAGGCCAAATAGAAGTGCAGATGATCCAAAAGTCAAAAGCCATCATGCTTAAGGATTGATTATTTGATTGTTTTTTAGTTGAGTGTAGCGCCAAAATATTATGTGATATTTTAGATCAAAAGTTCTTGCATGTCTGGAATATTTCTCGCGGTTTCTCTTTGCCAATTTGGATGCTTTGTTGTTTGTCTGTCTTATTAAGACTTCTAGATACCCTAATACTGGCTGCATGTTAATTATTTTCTACAAAGTGATTTATATCAAATTCATTTCTACAGGAGCATAATGGTAAATGCTTTGAATTTTAGGCAGGCCATATTTTGATTAATTTGCTTTCCTTTTCTTTTTTCCTGATATGGTTCAATATCCAGGCTGGATGGAAGGACAGAGAGCTCTGAGAGGCAGAAGCTTGTTGAGAGATTTAATGAGCCTTCCAATAAGAGAGTGAAGTGCACTCTAATCTCAACCAGAGCTGGCTCATTGGGCATTAATCTTCATGCAGCTAATCGCGTTGTTATAGTTGATGGTTCTTGGAATCCAACATATGATCTCCAGGCTATCTACCGAGCTTGGAGGTGTGTTTCAGCCTTTTTCTTTTCCTAAATACCTTATCTATGATTGAATTGAGTTTACTTTTGGTGGAGTATGAAATATAAGAATATAACACTGAAAAATAATGTAAGAGTTCTCAGAGCATACAAATAGATATGTGCACTTTTTAATGTTATTTTTAATATTTCTGGGAGAAAAATTGACAATAAGCCAAACAGTGTCAAATAAGGTGTCCTACCCATGATTGATGCAATATAGTTATAATGTTCTCTGAATGTCTGCTTCTTTGAATTATGGTTACTTGCAATATAGTTATAATGTTCTCTGAATGTCTCCCTCTTTGAATAATGGTCACTTGCATAATCATGTGCTGAAGTTGCTATGGATTCTCATATATATAGCTCAGAGAAAAAGTCATGGGCCATTTTTGTGATAAATAGTCAAGCTCTATTCATTACACTATATTTAGATTCAATTAAATTCACCCCTTGGCTTATAATAGTTTGTCTGGATTCAATCAGGAAAGGAATATTTACCAATGATTCATAAATTTGGTTGTTCCCATATTATTGGTTTTTGATTGGTTAATCTTTTTCATGTTGCAGGTATGGCCAGAGAAAGCCTGTGTTTGCTTACCGATTACTGGCTCACGGAACTATGGAAGAAAAAATTTACAAGCGCCAGGTAATTGTCCATGACTTGGCTTCTGTGAATTTTTGTGACTTGTTCTAACGAAGTGAAATGGTCCTTGTAGGTGACAAAGGAGGGACTTGCTGCTAGGGTGGTTGACAGGCAGCAAGTGTATAGGACAATATCTAAAGAAGAGATGTTACATCTCTTTGAGTTTGGTGATGACGAGAACCCTGAGACATTGGCTGAACTTAGTCAAGAGAATGGGAATAATTGTGAGTCAAATAACTTGTTTTCTGCTGGTCATTCACTGAAACATACTGTGCCACATTCAAATGGGACTAGCCATTCTGATAAGTTGATGGAAAGCTTACTTGGCAAGCATTGTCCAAAGTAGGTTTTCTTGACTTGTACTGTTATTTCAGTGGTTTCTTCATTCTTGTTATCTTTATTTCGCCTATGCCTCAAATACATCTAAAGTCTAAACTATATTGTTGCCTTTAGTTGACTGGTATATAGTGAAGGACTCTGTAACTCCACCTCTAGCTTCTGGCCAAATCCCCAGAATAATTCTTGGGCTTTGTTGCGTCAATGATTGCTGCCTTGACCATGAGAAAACCAGTTTACTGTTGTATTGCTGTCAATCTTAATCCAAAAAGATTTAAATGCAAATTAAGTAGACCCATATATATGTGTGTGCTGGTATTTATAGGCATACTTTTTTGGGGGTGAGGGTGAGGGTGAGGGAAAATATCAGGGATTAAGATGGGAGTGCTAGCCTCTCGAATGCCAGGTTATCCTTCCTGTTCTGTGAGGTATGTTGATAGGTTGTAATTATTCTGTAGTTTCCTTACCTTGTTGTTAGAGGGGGGTTTTATGCCATGTTTATATGAGTAATAATACTAAAAGACAGCAGAGGTTCTCTCACCATCGCACACCATTATCTTCCAAACACCAAACAAGGCCAAAGGAAAGAGAATATGAGCCTTTCATTGTTAAAAGTTGAGTTGACAGCCCATTTGTTATTTTTGCCCCCAAAATGATGGAAACTAAGTTAACCAAAGAATTGATGTTAGATGGTGGCCCACAGCAGATGATACGGAGGATATTGCAATTTGTTAATGCCAAATAGTTTACCAAGTATGCCACTAACAATTCAATTGGGTAGATGTAGGGTTGCGTGGGTAGAAGGTAACATTTAGTAGCATGGTTAATGTCAGTATTATATGTAATGAACAGAGGAAATTTGGGTGTTAACTTTGCTTGTATTAATATTAGGCTGGCATATATTTATTCATATGAAACTGGGTTATGAGCTGTCAAGATCTAGACTTCAGCAATAGCTGAGTTTGATCTGACCAAGTTTGAATCTTATTTAACAATATTGATTTCTGTATGTATCTGACATGTCATCTGATGTAAAATTTTGAAAGGTGGATTGCCAATTATCATGAACATGAAACTTTATTGCAAGAGAATGAAGAAGAAAAGTTATCAAAAGAGGAGCAAGACATGGCTTGGGAAGTGTACCGGAAAACTTTAGAATGGGAGGAAGTACAGAGAGTACCACTAGGGGAGTCTCTACCTGATCAGAAAACGCATGTGGCACCAAATGCAGCACCCCCTGTATCAGAGACCCGCAGCCTCTCACCAACTAAGTTGAGGAACCGTTTTGCATCACGGAAATGCACCAACCTTGCTCACTTGCTAACACTTAGAAGTCAGGGCACTAAATTTGGTTGCAGTACGGTCTGTGGGGAATGCGCTCAAGAGATCAGGTGGGAAGACTTGAAGAACAGAGATGGGAGAATAGCAGGGTGAAGTATGACATTATTTTACCTGTTCATATTTGGTTAACCAATGTATTTGTTTTTTGTTGTAAATGGATGACATCCCATGTTCAAAAAATTTTTTGCAAGTGTAGTTGTAAATGGACTGTGCTCCATGTTCAAAATCTTTTTGAAGAATTGTATTTGTTCCTCCTGTTCTCTTGGAATATATTTTAAAGTAGCAGGGGAAGGTTAGAAGGTTAACCTTTTGTATAGTTATTCTACTCAGCTTAATGACATTTGTTAATCTATGTTCTTTTGGGGTTCATGGGATGGAAGTATTATATATGACCTAATATCCTGAAACATTGGATACCAACTTCATACTGTCTGTTAAGCATTTTCTTATTTATTTTGGGACTGATGTTTCCTTTTTTCTTTGAAAGATGTATAAAACCATTCTGTATACAATACAAAGTCTTTTGCAATGAGATACTATTTATGATTGTAATTATTTTAACTGATATTTTAATATTTGTATAATTTTAAATAGCGATTTTGAAGTATATAAAAAAAAGATTAATTTGAGAACTTTAATAATAAAAGTAAGATAGAAAAACATTTTTGGTCCTTTGACGTACAATCAGGTTTTGGTTATATTGTTTTAAAGAAAAAAGTTTGATTACTATAGTTTATTAATTTTGAAGGACAAAATTCAATTAAAAAAATTTAACTCCTAACATTGTTAATTTAATTAATAAAAGATTTTGAAAGAATTTTAGTTGTTTCCTCATTTTCATGTATGATTAATAGGTTGTCATTTAGCATTTAGCATTTAGCTTTTTTGGTATTAATGTTATTAAAGGTTTGAAAAATCAGAAGTTGATTTGAAATCAATCAAGGGATGAAACTAAAATTTGACCCAGGATTAAAGTTTAGAAAATAATCAAATATACTTTTATCATAAAAAGAAAATAAATAATCTAATAAATAATAAATTATAACATTTTAAAGAATATTTAGTTATTTAAAAAATTTCTTGCATCTTATATTGAATTACGTGTTTGATCCTTCGAGTAGTTATCTAATAAATAATTTATTTTTTAATAATTAACAATTTAAAATACAAAATTAACTAGTATATGTATATAGATTCAAAAATCAAAATGGTTATGTTGTCCAGTGCAAATGAAAATTATCTAATTTTCAATTCAAGCCTTGTTAATTTAGAATATTCACTGAAACGAATATTTTAATTCAATTATAGTTGTCTAAGCTACCAGGCAATTAAATAGATAGAGAATAGAGAAAACCACCAAAAAGGATGTTTGAAAAAATATTAATAACATGCGGTAAATTTATTTAATTTTAACTATTACGAATGGCATCAGGCCAAAAAAAAAAAATTATTACGAATGGCCGTGTTGTCGTCTCATCTTGTTTTATTTTGTGAGCAATGGTCCGTAACACTCAACAGTAGAAGGAGAGGTGTGGAGAATAAGAGAGAACTTTTTTTTTTTGATAGATAGAGAGAGCATTTAGCGATGATAATTAATTATGTTAATTTAAAATTACATGAAATACCCAAATCATAATAAAAGCCAATGCTGCACTAATATAATAGTCTATGCATCCCTTTCCCATAATTTACACTGCCCTTGACATTTTGACCATTTTCCCTTTCCTCTTTTAATTTTGCCAAATATAACACTCATTTAATACAATTGATCCATGATTTAAACTTGAATCAAAGCAAAGATAAGCAAACACTAAGAGCATATTTCATCTCCTTCCCAATTGGCCTTTTGCTTTGGACCGGTTGGTCCCTCCTCACCATAAAGTTGTGTTGGAAACAATTCAAATATATTCTTCAGCGGAAATCTAAGAAACAACGGAAGCAGATCAATAAATTTCTTGATTTCAGAGCGTGAGTTATAAATAATGGTGGGACCCCACTCTCTCATATACTGCAACCAGCATGGTTCTTCAATGGAACCATCACCTTCACCCAGATACTCAGCAGCAACAATATGATATTTGATGCTTGAATCCACAAAAAGATTGCTTCTTGCTGCATCATTCCGTACTCCTATTCTAAGTTTGGATGATCCTTGAAGGTAAGTTCCTGGATGAGGGAAGCTAGCATGCCCATTTCTTGAAGAATAAACTATCGGTTTATTCCCTTTTATGAACTCCAAATTGAAAGCATCTACCCATTCACCTCCACTATGCTGAGAGAAGAACACTGACCAAAGCTCTCCAGTGAAATTATTGACACGAAGGGTGAAATGTTCCCAATCACCCACGTGCTCCCCTATTCTTTTCAATGCAATGTTCATAAGTCCTATTTTAATGGTGGCAGGTCCATTGAAGGGACAGAAAACCCACATTGCAATATCAGTGAATGTTGCTCCCAAAGCTGGTTTTACATGAACATACAGTTCTGCACTCTCTATTTCTCCCTTCTTTAGATAATTTCTGGCATTGTCATCATCACTTGCGGCAAATCAATCCAATATGCACCATCATTTGTTCCTCCACTAGGTAAGTTGGAGCCCCTATTGTCTATAGACTTACCCTTCTTATCACTGCCTGCTACATACAAAAGTGCTCCATTCTTGAAAAACCAATGAACTGATGATGGCAAATATATCTCATCAGGATGGAAAAACACAGTGGGCCCATAATGCTCAATAAGAGCATGAATCTGGTTAAGATTTGGCATTGCATTGAAGGTGGAATCAAGATTCTTCAAGCATGAGATACTTCTTATCTCTTGTTCAGGATCATAGAAGGCGCTGCAGAAGAATGTCCCAACAGATACACCTCTAGCTGACATACCTCTTTTGAAGGGTCTTGTATTCCAAACCTGAAATGCTGTTTTTGAATACTTGGAATCCATGGTTAGTAATAAGTCACAGGCCTCACAAGTTTCTGTGAGATCTGCTCTCACACACCTTACTTGTTCAACTTGAGGTTCCTCTGGTTTGCTAGTGACCACTATACCCATGGCTTTATAACCCAATGGAGGGTTCGGAAGCCAAAAGTAACCACACCCATCATGCGGTGAATCTCTAGTACTCCAAATTAATGAGTAGTTTAGGGGCTTTTTGAGAGCTGGAGATTCTAAAATGGACTCATTCATATGATTAGCTTGACGAGCCACGAGAACGTATCCTCTTAATGGCTCCTCATTGGATTGGCAGTAATGACCAAGGCAGGAAAAGCCATCAGGAATCTCCAAGGGTCTATAAAATGTGAATCCCTGGTAGCTCCAAATTCTCTCAAACTTGGCTATGTATGAAACTTGTATTTCTCCAAGGCATATTCTTCCACTAGCAAAACTGCCACCTGAACATACAGATCAATCAATTAATGAATCTAATCTAATCGAACCACAAGTATTAACTAAAGGAAGTGGCAGAGTTTCCATATCAAGTGAAAGTAGAAAGTAAAAGTGTAAAACCATATATAGCATTTTGTGGCGTACGTAGAGATATCAGAATATAATTTGGATGAATCGATCAGACGCAGGGATTCAATTTTCCAGAGAGAAACATGTATATACGAAGACAAAAGTAAAAGTAGCGAAAATTTTCAGATATGGGGAAAAAGAGAAGAGAAATAATAGCACTGAGAAACCTGGTGGCCATGGCGGAAGAGGTGAGGGCAGAGAGAAGGGTTGAGACGGAAAGGATTCAGGCACTGAATTCCAGCAAAAGCAATTGCCCCCAAACATCTCTATCATCAATTCAAGCTCACAAAAATGCAACAACCTTCAATTTTCATTTTAATTTTTAGTCTCTCTGCTTTGGTTCCTTAATTACTAAATGCTAGCCAGAGAAAGTATCATCTTGATCTTGAGAGAAGACATATAGCGTCTTTTGATTGGTTGGAGTGTTCTCTGTAGGGAAAATATTCATTCAAAATGAAAAGTCCATTTCACTTTTGGAGCTTGTGGTTGCTTACTAGAGTCCAATTACCGCGGCTAATGCTATTAACTAACCATCAACAACGCCGTAATTCAGGTGTAAGTGTAACACAAGAGCTTGTACACTTTCAGGTTGTTTTTGAGACAGAATAGAAACAAGTCCTGAAATAATTGAGTGGAATGANGCTAATGCTATTAAGTACTCCCTCCGTCCCTTTTTATCTGCTTTTTAAGGTTGTTGCACACAAACTAATATAATGATTAAATCACTAAAGTTAATCTAAAATCTAAAATAAAAAGACTATATTACCCTTATTAAATTAGACTTAATTATATCATCAATTTAATGCTCATATTTCAAAAATTAAATTCCTCCAACTAATTTAAATACTCTCATAATTTTTTTATGAAACCTACTCTAATTGATTACTACAGAACCCCAAAATAATTCTCTACCAAAAGTCAAATCGTCCATTATGACTATAATATTAAATAGGGATAAAATGGTAAAAAAGTTCATTGATGACCTCTTGATTTCATAACAAAGCAGATAAAAAGGGACAAAAAAAGTTCTGCAATGAAGCAAATAAAAAGGGACGGAGGGAATATTAACTAACCATCAACAACGCCGTAATTCAGGTGTAAGTGTAACACAAGAGCTTGTACACTTTCAGGTTGTTTTTGAGACAGAATAGAAACAAGTCCTGAAATAATTGAGTGGAATGAATGAATGAGAATATTCTGTAATACGTGTTTGTCACTTTTTAACAAGAGGGTCAGATATTGTGGTAATAAGTCAAAATAACCATCCTCAGTGAAAAATGTACAATTGGTTCGTTCCAATAACTCGCTTATTAGATCTCTCTCAAATGAGATGACGGCTTTTTTTCTTCCACGTGCCTGTGCCGTCGTTATCTGCTTTCTGAAAAGGAATACAGCGACTCCCACTTGCCACCATTTCTACTCTATCTCTCTCTCACATGAAACGATAAGACATAGTAATTAAGATGATTCATCTTTTCTTTATAACACGTGAAAAGCGTGCCATAATTTTTTTTAATAAATTATGAGTAAAGATTGGGCCAAAAGTTAATCTCTTTCTAATTAGGAAACGAACAGTTTAGAACCTTCTCCCCATAGATCAAACCTGATTCCTCTCACTTAAGTTGTAGATGGCCAAGACACCAACTACTATACCAAATGGTTACAATTTTTTAATTTATATGTGTTGGAAAATAGTTAGCAATTAAAGTACACATTGGATAAGTTGAAGGGTTGAGAAGATGACTCATATGTGAAGAGTCATAAGCATTTATGTATTGATAGTCATAAATAATTTTGTGTATTTAAATGGTCATAACTTTTCATTATTGGATGGTCAAAACTGTTTATTGAAAAGTCATGAATGTTGAAACATGACAAGTTATGACCAACCATTAAGGTTGGACATGAAAAGATATGAGTGTAAGAATCTGAAAGGTTGTACCTCTTCAGTTTTCCCTCTATAAATAACATCTCTTTTCTCAAACCGAAAAATAACTTAGAGATCTCATCTTCAACTTTATCTTTCTTTGTTTTGTGTTCAGAAGGAGTTATAGTATTGCTGGCTATAATACCAGGCTTTGTAAATCCTGGAGGAAATCTGTCATAAACAAAAATTTCTTATGATGTGAACACAAATCTTTTTGTAATAACTTCTCTTTTTCTTATCTTCCAGTAAAATTGATCTATTATTTATGCAATTTGATTCTAAATGATTATATCATTAAGTTTCATCACTTTTTTTTTTATTTTTATGATGTGCCACTTGACTTGATTTTTCTTTATTTTTTCAACCAAATACGAAATAAATCGGCCTCTTTCTCTCTTTTATTTGTTTCTTTTTCTCTTTTACGTGACATTTTNTTTACTTGTTTCTTTTTCTCTTCTTGACATTTTTGAATGACGTGACTTTTTTTCTTAAATAGTAGTAGAAAAAAGAAGTTTCTTTAATACAAATAAAATTTGCAAATTCACGATTTTTAAAATAAAGTATATGTAATTCAAAAATGACATACATGAGAGGGCAAGAGATATATATTTATAGAAGAGAGAGACGTCAAGTGAGATGTCATATCATCAAAAACTAAAAAGAGAGCCCAAATAGCTTACACATGACCATTTTGAATCAAAGTTGAATAGATAATTGATGGATTTGAAGCTTTTAAAAGATAATGGACAAGCAGCAGTTGGGTTATTGCACAATATATCACTCATGTTGAGCTTACAGGTATCCTTAATGCCCTTGTTTGTGTTAGGAATGTTGGGTGTATAAATTTGATTATTGAAGCTGATTCTAAATTAATGTGCCATCATGGCACCTCTGCTACTCAAGCTGCTTCTACTTTTGTTGCCAAAATTGAGGGGTGTTGATGGTCCAAGAATAGAAAGTTGATATTGTTAACATGTTTGTTGGTGATGTGGTGGGCAAGCATGTTGATGGCGTGGGAGTATATGTATATGTATAACGCTTGGAGTTTGGTTTCCTGTACGACTCCAGAAGCCCCGTATTCCACCGTCTCGGATATATCCCATTCGCGTTTACAATTGTCTTCTTCTTCGGATTCCCCTATTTCTAATTCTAACTCCTCATTCTTCATCACAATCCCCTGTTTTCCTTAGCTTAAATCACACTAATTTTGGTTAATTATTTTTAACATTGAACAACTACACTCAAATTTGTTCATTATCAATGTTTTGTCTTGCATGTTAAATTTGCCTTGTGTTACTTTTTTCTCCCCTACAAAAACACGTTAGACGAAAGTTTTGTTTATTACTCCTCAAACTATATGTTCGTGGTGTAACGGAAGACGAAGCAGGTAAATTAAAAACACCATAATGCCAATTAAATACCAACGTTCAATTAGTTTTTATCGACGTTTAATTAAAAGAATTATAATCAAGAGTTTTGTTAATTTAAAAAAAAAATTTGATTGTGACACATATTAATACATCCTAGCTAAGATGTTCATTATTTAATATGAAAAACATTAAACACTTGATGATGCCTTATTTGTCTTATTTATCTAATTAATTATATTATTTATATATGTATGTATACGCACACTCAATACTATTCTATGCAAACATGTGAAGTCTAAAAGACGCCCTGCTATAAGCAAAAAAAAAGGGGTGATACAGTTTGGGTTGATATGCAAATATGCAGGAATAATACCAAATTGCTTGTTTTAGTTCGTATTAACATTTTGATTCAATTTAATTTGACAAGTTTAAAATCGTTGAGTTGCGGGTTAGGTCGTGAATTTAGGTGTTTTAGAACCAATCTAACTCAGACATTTTTTTTTATATGCTAACCACACATATAATGTACAAGTATATATATATATATATATATATATATAATCTATGTCAAACGTTTAGATATATATATATAGACCAAAAATATTATATTTTTATGACATATTTATGTTATGATTTGTAATACTTAAAAAAATATATATGTTTAAATAATTACGTGTCATTTGTTAATTAATCTTTCATGTCAAAATATAGTCTAAATATTATTGAAAAAATGATAATACGACGCGAATCTGAATTAATTCAACTCACCTGTTCATATATTAGGTGAGTTTGGATCGAATAGTCATTAAGCCATGGTGGTGGATTCTTGGGACGTGTACTGACACGGGGAGTAATGACAGAAGAGGTAGAAGGGGGTGAGAGAGTAGGGGAGTCAGAAGAAGGGGCACTGGGAGGGGGAAGAGATGAATCAGTGGGGGTTGGTGAAGCATCAGGGAGGGAAGAAGAATCAGAAGATGATGAAGGTAGAGCAGAGTAATCAAATGGCGTGTCTAAGGGAACCAAAGGAAGATAATGTTGTGCAGAATTATTAGAAGAGGATGCTGATGCAAAGGGAAATAAATGTTCACAAAAAACAACATCTCGTGTAATATAAATTTGATGAGTATGCAAATCATAAGCTTTGTATGCTTTATGTCCAGTAGCATATCCTAAAAATAAGCATTTATGAGCACGTGGAGACAATTTGTCATGGTGTGGTGAAATATGAGTGACATAGCATAAACTTCCAAATACTTTAAGACGGGAATAGTCAGGGGAAGAATTGTGGAGCATCTCATAAGGAGTTTTCCAAGCAAGGATTGGAGTAGGCATGCGATTGATTAAATATGTGGCTGAGTATGGATTCTCCCCAGAACTTTTTAGGCAAATTAGCTTGAAATAAAAGACTGCGTGCAGTGGCAAGAAGATGTTTATGCTTGCGTTCTACGATGCCGTTTTGTTGTGGAGTGTAGACACAAGAGGTTTGGTGGATTATGCCTAAAGTAGAGAAGAAATTTTGACAAGTGTGATTGACAAACTCAGTACCATTGTCAGAGCGAATTTTTTTAACAGAGTGATTATACTGGTTTTGAGCTTGTTTAATGAAATTAATGAGAGTGAGAGCAACTTGTGACTTGTATGTTAATAGGAAGGTCCATGTGACACGTGAGTAATCATCAACTATTGTTAAAATATAGTGAGCATTAGTTAGTGTAGGTGTATTATATGGACCCCATAAGTCGGTATGTAAAAGTTCCAAAGCATGAGATGCTCGAGATTGACTAACAGGAAAAGGGATTCGAGACTGCTTGGCAAGGTGACATGTATCACAATTGGGAAGAGAAGTAGAACAAGATGATTTAATAGAATTGATGTGTTTGATGACAGATAAAGGACAGTGTCCTAATCGTTGGTGCCAAAGAGAAGCATCAGTAATGTTACTAGATAAAGCAGTACAAGCAATATGATAATCATAGTCATGAACAAATTTATTTATTACATCAGAAGTGAAAGAGTGTTTGTCTAAGATGTATAAGTTTCCCTTCACACCAGCTAAGGCAATAATGCGATTAGTCCTCTGGTCCTGCACAACACAGTGGGATTTAGTAAAAAATAAAGAGAGATGTGATTCATGTATGAGTTTATTGACAGAAATTAAGTTGAAGCGAAAATGTGGTATAAACAAGACATGGTGTAAGTGAAAATGAGGATGTAAATAAGCTTGAGCATGAGTAGATACTACTTGGACAGAGGAATCGGGTAGATGGATTTTAGTGGGAGGGAAATGAGTAGAAAAATGCTGCAAGAGAGACTTGTTAAAACACATATGAGAAGAAGCTCCAGTGTCAAGAATCCAGGAATCTGAACTTAAAAACAAGTTAGAAGGAGAAGAAGTGGTACCAGCAAAATCATAAGTATTTGCATAGCTAGCATGTTCAGCATCCTTCCCCTTAATGTATTTGTTAATTTCTTGCTTGAAGAGTGTAGAGAACACAGCAGCAAGTTCGGTATTCTGGGCATCAGTGGCAGAGACAGAACAATCAGAGTCTTCAGCAGAGAAATTGCTGACAAGATTGGCAACAGTTTTCTTAGGAGTGCCTGCTTTCTTGGACTTCTTATAGTCATCATACCAGTCTGGATATCCATGCAACTTAAAGCATGCATCCTTAGTATGGCCAGCTATACCACAGTGATCACACATCTTATCGGGTTTCTTAAAGTCACGCTTCTTAGAAGAAGACTTGGGATCAACATCAGGTTTGGAAGCACTAGTTCGAGCAAGAAGAGCACTGGCTTCAGGAGCAGATGGAGCCAGTGAAAGAGTAACAGATTTTTGGCTCTCGGCAGAAACAACCATGGAAAAGGCTTTAGCAACTTTTGGCAAGGGATCCATGCTAAGGATTTGACTACGAACTACATCAAACTCTTGGTTAAGACCCATGAGGAATTGCAGCAAACGGGTCCATCCAGCAACATCCTTCATGCGCTGGTTAACACCACAGGTGCAAGCGTCACAATGACAGACAGGAATGGGAGCAAGGCGATCCAGCTCGTCCCATGCCCGATGAAGCTTACTGTAGTAAGTGATGACAGAGTCATTCCCCTGCTGCAAGGAACAAATCTGTCGCTGAACCTGATACAGCTGTGGACCAGTGCTAAGTCCATAACGATCAGCAATTTCATCCCATAGACGCTTAGCGGAAGCACAATAAATCAATGTGTCAGCTATGTCTTTGGATATAGAATTCATAATCCAAGAACGTATCATAGAATCAACTCGTTTCCAACGACGAAATTGAGTAGCATCAGTAGGGGCATCAAGAGAACCATCGATAAAACCTACTTTATCTTTGGCCTCTAAAGCTGTACGAACAGCAGCACTCCATGTAAGAAAGTTAGATCCACTGAGATGCGTACTGACGAGCATCATCCCAGGGTGATCTGAGTTCTGTAAAACCAAAGGNCTCATTTCATTTTAGTACGCTGTGGTTTAAAAAGTGACACTTTAGTATCCCGAGGTTTGTACCAGTAACACTTTGATATCTTGAACAATTTTTTTTGTTAGATTTAATTGGAATTTCGCACATGTATCTGACATGCCTTACTAAAACTTAAATTTCTTTAATTTTTGGCCAAAACAAACATCAAACACAATTTGGATTTTGAAAAACACCTCTTAAATTTCTCTGATTTCATAGGTGTTTTATCAAAATCTACATTGTATTTAATCTTTGTTTTAGTCAAAAAGTTAGATAAAATAGAGTTTTAGTAAAGCATGTGAGATGCACGTGCGAAATTCCGTCTAAATTTGACGAAAAAATTGTTCAGAGTATCAAAGTGTTAATGGCACATACCTCAGAGTATCAAAGTGAAATAAAGTCAAACTATAAGATACCAAAATATAATTTATTTTTTTTAAATATCGTAATTCATTACTAATATTTAAAAGTTATACGATGGACATAGAATATATATAATTTTTACTTAATCAAATCCCGAATTTTGAAGTAGCAAACAGGGAAATATATATAATATGATGATATATATGTTAGGAATTAGGATACCGTAAAACTAGCCAAAAACAAGATGATGACGATGATGATTAATGATGAGAGAAATGACAATTCGGTTCACGGCAGCCTTTCACAATCTCAATAAGGCACCAAAAGCACTTCCTTTGTAATTTGTTTCCTTGTCAAGGAAAATGTCAACAACTTGCATTAGTCTATTACTCTATTAAATATTATAATTCATCACGCATCTGCGATCCCAATCCGACGGCCCATCCATAATCAAGATTTACATTGTCCGAGATGTAGCTTATTTATTTTCTCGAGTTTGCCCAAGAGAATTTCCCACCAATCACAAGAGTCAAATACAAAAGCCTTGTACGTCCTTTCTTTCTAAAGAGACTGAAATTGTTTTTAGTTTTACTAATGCGATAAGCCCAAAACGCCTTCATTAAAACGCCTGCTCCTATCTCTGCATTCTTCCTTTTACCTATATGGCTATATCCTCCACTTGTCCCTCACCTTCTGCTTTTTTTCTCAGATTCCGAGCTTTTCAAATGCAATAAGCTGTTTAATCTTTTCCCTCTCAATTATATATAGCTCAGCTTTCTGTACATCTCACTTGGTTTCTTCGCACACGACAACGCTTCTTTTCGCTTTAATTGGGATAATTTGAGCTTTCCATGTATGTATGTACTCGCAACATTTTTCGAACTACTTCTTCTACTCTCTCTGTTAATTTTTGTAATTAGCTCGATTATCTACTCCGTGCTTTGATCTGTTTAACCGGGTCGATGATAGATTGATAGGTTTCGGATAAGAGCCATCTTCTTCCGTGGTGGATTTCTTCGAGTTGGGATTTAAGAGTTTGGTCTATTGGTTCTGATTAGTTGAGTGAAAGACGGCACTATTATTGTTATTATTTTTTATTTTTTAGAGAAAAAATGGGTAGATTCAGGATTAAGTGTATATATCGTTTTTCTCTAATTGAAAGTTTTGAAGTATCTTCAATTCTAAATTGACTAACCGCATGCTTTAATTAACTCTAAAGGTCAGCGTACCCTTGTTCAACCTTTCCGCTCCCAAGTATTTGTAGTTCATTATTGGGGTAATTTAGGATTAGATATGAGTTACCAATTTAAATCTTTTGAGCCTATGAAATAATTATCTTTTTTGTATTATTTTGTTAAAAATTAGGACTCATATTTTCCTAGTCTAGTAGGATTAAAATTAGTATAACCCTTTCATATGGTTGATTTTCTGCACTTGAAACTTATTAATCATTTACGCTGCGTGACGTATTCTTGAAAAATGAACCACATTGGTTGATGATTTGAACGCGTTTTAATCTTCCTATCCATATGAGAAAACCAACAAGTAACTTATAGTCGCATGGATGTTCTCCTGATCAAAATCTGAATTAGTTTTCACGAGCAACTTGTAATTGCAACGCGTCTGTTTGTTTATGAATGTATTTCCTCGCGATTCAAGCCATATAAAGTTTCTTTTAAAGAATAAATTCAACTTCTTGATATCCCTTTTTTTCGCCTTTCCTTTAATAATAATATTTTAAAGAATCACGTTGTTATGAAGATTGGGTAAAGAACTAATGGGTAATGGGTGGTACTGTAGGATATTATGTTGCTGTTTTTGGTTAATCTTCAGCTAAGCATATATTGATCTTCTAGCTATTTAAAGAAATGTGAGTTCCAAAAAATCCTAACTGTTGCATCAATTGCATATTCAGGCGTGTTATCATAATTCGTGAATGTTACAAATGCATTCAGCTAACCAGCATTGTTTGTAACTAATTAATTTTAATGGTGTTTCTGTTTTATTGGCCAACTTTGCTATTTTCTTCTTAGAGACACCACAATCTATGCTCTTGACTAGTGACATTAAAGAGAAGAGTCTCATGAAATTACTGTATATTTTGTCCAATTCTGTTTATGACGAATTATAGTGAGTGAATAGCTAACATTGAACTTGCATTTCATTCAGGGTAATGTCTTCGTCTTTTCAAGCTGCTTCATCAAATTCTAACATCAGAGGTGGTGGATACATGCTTTCGTCACCTTCTAAATCCCCTAATGACATCCCTTTCTCCTCAGTTTCTCTTCATGACAGGAAGTATGGAGATTCTCCTTTCATCTCTAAGACATTAAGAAGAGATGAGATGATGCCCAGACAAGGAACTCCTCTTATTCAGAGTGATGACGATATGTCTTTCCCACCAACTACACATTCGTCCCATTCAGAAATACATTCTCCAACATTCAATATTTCTCATCCTCAGGAAAGTGATGAAATTTCCTGGGGACCAGATCCCTTACAGGATATTCTAAATTTTGCTGAAAATGATTCTTTCCAGAATGATCAGGTGGAAAATAGCACTTATTATATATCTGATCAAAATACCAAGAAAACTGATTTTGGGGAGTGGGTTGATCAGTTAATGTCAGTTGACGATTCCCCACAACCAAATTGGGGTCAGCTTCTTGGTGACGATAATGCAGCAGATTCAAAATCAAAGGTTTGTTTCTCAAACTGATTTTGGTCGCATCCATGCTTGGATGCCTCTTTGAGGTCTAACGGCTGGATTTTTATCCATGAACTCGGAAAGTCTACTCAGCACTGATAGTTTTTGTTTTTCCTTGTAGATGCTAAATGACTTAAGTGATATGTATATAATTCATGCCACATCGTTCCCCTCATTCTTTCTCTTCCCTTTCCATCATTCTGCTCGTAGATAAGCATGATATGTTTAGAAGCATTTAGGTGCTTGATTCAATTGCATTTTGTTTTAATGCCATATAAATATCAGATTGTGCATGTAGTACGTTTACTTTCCCCTGAACAGTTTGAAATGTCTTGTTATCATGTAGCTTAATTTCTTTTGTTTACCTTTTTCTTCTTTCTAATATATAGCAGAAACTTATCCTACTTTCACCATGCAGGGGACCCAGACTAACAAGCAGCAGCATGCACCATCTGGGAAAGTTAATGCACTTCCTGCTTCAGTGTCGAATGCACTACAAACTAAGCCAAGAATGCGCTGGACACCAGAACTTCACGAAGCTTTCGTGGAAGCAGTGAATAAGCTTGGTGGTAATGAGAGTATGTTTACTTAATTCTCTATGCTCTCTACTATCTTCTTGAGCTTCTCATAGGCCGCAATGCTTCAAGTTTTTGTCTTACGTTGTCCCATGTTTTTAACATGTAGAGGCTACTCCAAAGGGTGTCTTGAACCTCATGAAAGTCGAGGGTCTAACTATCTATCATGTGAAAAGCCACCTTCAGGTAGATTTTCTATGTTTCTTCTTTTCAACTATGAGGCATAAATAGCTACTCTAAACTGGCTGTTCTTTGTTTTCTTTAAAAGGTTTTCATAATTTACTTGTTAAAGTCGTTCTTTTAATTTCAGAAGTACAGAACGGCGAGATACAAACCTGAGTCATCAGGAGGTATGTGGAAGTTTACACAGTTCCGTTATTCATTTGCCAGATTTTCATGCTTTCATGCTATGTGTATCGCTCATTTGGGGAGTTTACTCACCCCCTAAATTTTTGTAAAGATGTTATGTTTGCAATACAAAATTCCTTCTTTTATTCTTTTTCGGTGTACTCCTTTGTCACATTATACACATAGACATGCATGCCCTTCTCATTCTGTGCCAAGACGCAGACATTAGTTTTAAATGGGGTGCTTCATTATCTGCAGGAACTTCTGACAAAAAGTCGACAGCCAAAGAAATGAAATCTTTAGACTTGAAAGCGTGAGTATATTCCCTTAATGTAGAATTCTTTTCATTTACATTGACACACACTTGTTGACTGATCTCACTCAACGTAAATTTCATATATTTTATCTCTCTCTCTTACACACACATATCATAATCTGAAGAAATAGTAAATTTCTGAATATTACTCTCTAATTTTATTAAAAAGAGAGGAAGCTTATATACAAGTATCTGTCTTAACAGAAATAAGGAAAAGGACTGAAATGCCCTGCTAAACAGACTAACAAAAACTAACTAGTCCTAACTAAATAATGAACCTGTTAGCAAATACAGTTAGCATACATTACATAATAACCATCATATTTTTACATAATCTCATTCCTATTATTCCCATTAATAACCTCAACAGCTGCTGTCCCATGTTATTTAATTACACAAAATTAAACGATCAATGATCAGAACTGTATTGGACTTTTGTCACAGGACTATGGGGATTACTGAAGCACTGCGGTTGCAGATGGAACTCCAGAAGCGGCTTCATGAACAACTTGAGGTACTCAGCACATAAAAAATCACTTTGTTCTACTTGCAGTTCTATACTTTTTACACAATGAAGTTACAAGTCAAAATATTGATTGCACATCCCTTTTGTTGATAATAAATTGCACTCTAGCTTATTTAGGATCAGGAATCAAAATAACTACCAAAGTATGTTAGGTGTAAGTAAGACTTCAAACAGTTTTCTGGAACTGCTCTGTCTCTTTAACAATCAACATTAAACAACATTTAGTTTAGCAAAAAGATTAATCTCTCACAAAGTGATAAACATAGATTCAAATTTTACGAGTTAAGTTTTGGGATATTTCTGATGCTATAGTGGTTATGCAGATTCAAAGAAAGTTGCAGATGCAAATTGAAAACCAGGGAAAGTGTCTTCAGATGATGTTTGAGAAGATGGGTGACAGCAAACTCAAGACATCGTCGTCTTCCTTGGACGGGTCGACGGGGCTGTCTTCCCCTCGGACTCCGAATGACAATTTAGAGAAAACCCTAAACCAAGGTCATGACAAATCTGGAATCAGCAGTATCATTGCAACAACCATAGACGAGGAATGTTCTGAGGATGCCAGCACAAAGCAAAAGGAAGAAGAAGAAGAAACTGAAGTTGCTGATGAGCAGAAGGTAGGAGACGATCAGCTTGTAGCATCAGCAACCAAACGGGTGAAGAGTGGATGACACATTAGTAATTTTTGTCATTCATTTCTTTTCCGATTTGGGTTAAGCTTTTCAGGGACATATAGCTTCCAGCATTTCTTGTCTGAGATTTGTTGCACTTGTATATAAGCTTGTAAATGTTTAGACTTTAGACAGCGTCGGACTTGTTGAAAGAAATGTTATTGGATCCAGGATGTTTCAAATAGATAAAGATTTGGTGCAGTTAATTATAATTTTCTTTTCTCTGATGAAAATTAAATTATATCAAAATACTTTTATTAAGAATAACTCAAGTACAAAACGTTGAATTGTAAAAATATTCATTTATTATTTTATGATTAAAGAATCTCGTAATAGAACAAATATACAAATTATACATAAGTTTTTTTATTAGAACTTTAGATAATACTTTCATGCATGGATTTGTTGAATGTCTTTAGCATGTTGAACTTCCAACAGCAAGACATAGATGAAATGAATTCGCTTATTCGCATGAGCTATATCCAGGACAACACATGATTTCAGTAGAAGTGAATTATACGGGGCAAGTAAAATTTATATAGAAGTGTTTATGAACCAGGTTGATTATTATAACTCCACTCCATGAAGATGAAGTGGAAGTTTGCACAGAAAAGGCATTTATAATCACACTTAGGGGAATCGAATAGAGAAAACAGAAAAGGAATGTAGATGTAGAAGAAGAGAAAGACGAGAATGAATGGTGTTGAGAAGCTCAAAGTTGAGCAGCAGTTGCATCAAAAGCACTCTCCAGTCTAGCCTTCACTGAACTAGAATCCCATTTCATTTTGGCATCCTGCAAACAAATAATATAATCATCCATCCGTGAGATGTAACAAACAACATCAAAATTCAGAAATCTCAGCTCACTAATCATCCATACCTCTCTCCTCGAGCCCGATTCTGAATTTGTGTGACTCCAGTAGCTTCCAACAGTTCCTATGATGGGAGTTTCATCCGGACTTGGGGTTTTACACCACCTTGATGCTCTTGTTGATTCACCAAATTTTCTCAGCTCTTCAATGCTCAATGCTCCTAGAATTGGCCTATCTTCACGGCTCACAGGTGATTTCGATGATCCCCTTCCTCCTTTGCCTACAGAATTCGTGCTATTATTGGATTTCGGTGTATCAACCAACCAGCTCGATAGGCTTGTGTCAACCCTAACTTCTTCTTGCCTTTTATGAGTTTTATCATTTATCTTCTTCTCTCTTGCTTTTCCATTTGAATTCACGTTTTCCTTTTCGTACTTGGATGCCTGCATCACTGTTGCTTTAGCCACCTTCCCTTTAGTAAGATTCTCGATTGCATTCAAAACTGAACAAGTGTTCCGAATCCTGGCTTCCGGCATTGGACTGTTCACTTCGTTCTCACCTTTTTCAGCTGTTGATATTTTTCGTCTAGAGTCAATGGATAGAGAGAACAATGATTCTGAAGTTTCTTCTTCAGTCCATCCTCCATCAAAATCAAAATCTCCGGATTCCTCATCACAGCAATCTCGATATCTATAATTCCAAAACTCACATGACTTTTCTGACTTCGGGCATTCTCTTATTTGAGCCGTTCCTTCTTGTTCTTGTTTGTTATCATTCAATCTTTCTGTTAGTTCCTTGGTAGATGACTCTTCCTTCGTATTATTCACATTCAAATCAAAGTTTACCTCAATTTTTGTCTTGAATAAACTGAGGTTCTCCTTTGCTGTTGCTTTTATGAGCTTCCCTTGAGCAATTTCTTCAATTGGATTAAGCCCTAACCGAACTTTTTGAACACCGTCATGAGTACTATGGCTTGACGCAAATGCCTCAGAATCAGATTTCTCTCTTGTGTTGCAGACATAATCACGAAGTCGCATTAGGCTATTCACTTCATCCTCTGCTGTCTCAGTTGCAGTAACCTGTTTTCTAGAATCAATGGACAGAGAAAACAATGACTCTGAAGAATCTTCTGGAATCGATTTTCCATTAACCTCATCCCAACGTCTCTCCTCATCCTCCACGTTGTCAGCAATAGCTTTTGGATTGAGACCATAATTAATCTGTGGTACTTCTTCATGCTCTGCTTTTTCTGCCTCTATATTGCTTTCCTCTTTGGTAAATAGCTCTTCATTGGCATTTACATTCAGGTCAAATGTAATTTTCTTTACGCCACTTTCATTTGATTGCTGTTCAAGCTTTATTCTGAATAAATTTACCAAATCTTGTTATAGCTAGATAAAATTAAAAAGCTGCAAAATGTTTTTTGTTTCGTTTTTTCAAAAAAAAAAAAAANAAAAAAAAAAAAAAAAAAAAAAAGAAGCTCCGGACAAAAGAGATGTAGTATGGATAGCTTACTTCAATTCTGTGTCACGAATGGTGGGTTGTTCAATAATCTTGTGCTCTGTGAGTTCAGCAACCTTGAGATCTGCATCTGCTACATGTGTCTGTACCAATATTTAGAAAAAAAGAAATTGAGAGTAGAAAGAGAGAGAGAGAGGGAGAAAGAAAAACGGAAGAGGTGAGATTATAACAAACTTGGTGTGTAGATGGAGTTGCATTGGCAGAATAAATGAGTTTTGAGCGTTTGGAAGCACCAAAACAATGAAGAAAGCAGCCCATGATTATGATTAGGCGGCGATAACAAGTACAAAGTAACTTTTCATTTAAAGGAAAAAGAAGATTGGAATCATGAAGAGGGAAGAGAGAGAAACAGAACAAAGAAAAAAGGAGAGATTTAAGGAACAGAGAAGTGGCGAGTGGGGATCTCACAGAACGGTCAAGAAAAGCTTCAGAATCTGTGAAGGAAGGACTATGAGCTTTCAAAAATTTGACCGTTGAGATTCGGGTTTTTGGGGTGAATCTATGATGTGGGGTTTTCATAGTTGGGCCTTTGGGCTTCACTTGTTTTAAGGAGATCGGGTTCCAACCTTCCCTGAGTCGTGGATCCACTCACTGCAATTAATAACCTCTCATTCGACAAAAAAACATTAATAACCTCTCTCTCCAAAAACAAAAAGTTTTGTTTCCTACAGGGGAATCAGTATAAAAAACATAACAAGGTCCAACGCCCAAATAATTTTTCAAGATCTTTCTCAATTTTAATTGATTAAGCTAATCATTTAATTTAAAAAAAATCGATTTGTGATATCTAAAAAATTAAAATACATAATTTAATTATTAAAATATTAAAACAATATATTTGTTAGTCCTTTACATAGATTGAATATATTATTTTAATCTTTTAAAGGTTAAATTGTATATTTGAATATTAGTCTAAATACGAATTTGGTTTCATATCTTTTGATAAGTTTTCAATTTGGTCCTGTATCTTTTTTTGTTGCACTTTTGATCTCATATCTTTGCAAAATGTCCCAATTTGGTCCCTTATCATTTTTTATCTCATACCTTTTGATTAAGTTGCAGAATTGGTCTCATATATTTTCAAAAGGATCAACTAAGAGTCGATCCTTTTGCAAAAATATGAGACCACTTCTGCATTTGACACAAAGATATATGACCAATTCTGTAATTGACTAAAAGATATGGGATCAAATTTGCAAAAAAAAATATGAGACCAAATGTGTAACAAAAAAAATATATAAGACCAAATTAGAAACTCAACAAAAGATATAAAACCACATTTACACTTTGACCTTTAATATTTTTAAAATTGAGTTATCAACTGTTTCAAAAATTAAATGGTTAGTTTATTCAATTTTGAAACTATCTGTTTTCCGGAAATAGTTAATTGTTTTTTCAATACCACATTAATGATATTAAATGTAAGGCTAATTGAAAGTTGAGACTAAAATACAAGCATCCACAGTGAATATTAAACTTGTGTGTTGAGGAACAAAGAAGTTCAATAAATTTTCATAATAAATGTCACTTAATAATTCATCTTCTCCAATTGACCGAATATTTTTATGAATTGTGATTCACGATTTTATAAACTTCAACACAATAGAGAGAAGTAGAGATAACTAAGCACTAACAACAGTAAATCTGGCAGTTCAACTCACTCTTGTGTACTTTTACTAGGCAAGTTGTTGTTTGGCACTTTCATTAACGATATTTAAATCGAGTTTAAGAACGGTAAGCACATAATTAACTTGTCATGTTCTATTACATTAAAGAAAATAAAAGATATGTAAACGTGCTGAACTTTTTTCTTTCTTTTTAATAATGCATACATATGTTACTATGTTAGGGAAAAAAAAAGGAAAACAATATCCACTCTGGATCACGTGGACAGCTGTGTGAATATTTTCTTAATGAACATTAAAAAATATGACCAAAAAAAAAATGAACATTAAAAAAGAACTAAGGAAGAGGAACCGGCTAACCCAAAAAACAAAAAAAAGCGTCAGTTTTTCCTTCTTATTATTTTCTTTTTTGTCAAATTTTCTTATTATTTTGTTCTCTGAACAAAAAAAAAAAGAATCTACGAAAGTATTGGTGGTCACCATTACACCATACTATGTGTGTAAGATGGATAGAGAAAAATATTATTTTCGTCTTTAATTTTATATTAACTTTTAATTTTATATTTATTATTTTTTCTATTAATTTTGTCTATAATATTTTATATTTGATTCAATTTGATTTTTTGACAAATTTGGTTAAAAAAATTAACAATAGACTTTATCATATTTTATTAATTTAAGTTTTTTTATTAATTTTATGTTATATATCATTAGCCCGTAAAATTCATCGTTAATATTTGATTAAAGTAATAATAAAAGATAAAATTGATCAAATTAAAAAAAAATTAAAAATAAAATTGATGATAATAAAAATATTAAAGATAAAATTAAAAATTAATATAAAATTTAAAAACGAAAATAATACTTTAACCCAGAAAGATATGGTCTCTACATTATTGAAATAAAAACTTATCGTGTGATTTTGTGCCAAAAATAAAAATTTAATTTCACATATTAAATATTTTTTTTTTGTTGCCTAAGGTATCTCCAGCCCGATGGGTTAAGGACTAATCCTCTGCGGATCTAAGCTTTATTTAAAGATTTGTCGTCGGCCAATTAGTTGCTGTATACACAAGATGGGAACTGAACCTCCGACACTTGTTTTAAACTGTAAAAGCTAAAGTGAGTTTTCGGGTAAGAATTATGGTGTGTTCTCCCGTTACTAATAAGTAAACTTTCTGTTTTTGGTTGATTCAAAAAAATTACTGTTTTATGTCAAAAAGAGAATTTCTTTTAATCTGATCCGTCCAAATAAAACCTGCTCAATTTTAATTTCACGTGACATTTTAGGCCATTTTATCCGTTTATTTGTTAAATTAAGACCTGGTATTTTTATAAAAAAGATTAATTGCACTTAAAAAGGTATGAGAATAACAGAGGGGAGAGAATCCCAAGGTGAAGGGCGAGGATATCGGGTAAACAGTTGATTAAACTTGTAGTTTTTGAGATATTATAAGATTGATTTGTAGGAAAGAATGCTTTGAATTCAAAGGAGGGACCATTGCTTATTCACCAATTTAGCTTGAAGCTTTACAATTATAATCTCCCACTTTATCTTCATTCCCAATAAACCTTTCATTATTCTCTCCTCTAAGCATTTGATTGCTCCACGTGTCCATTGAATGTCTCATTTCATGCAAAAGCATAACTAGCTAGTGCCAAAAAAAATAGTAACTAGCTAGTGTCTAGTGTCTAAATTCTAATGGCTAATAGTCTAATACTAATAGATGTTAGCTTTAATACCATTCACATTCTTGTACTTTTTGCGTCGCTGCACTACAACCCGTTAGAACAAGCAAAGTATACTCATTCTCAGCCAACTAGATTAAATGAAAGATATACATAAATAAAGGCAAGGCAAGCAAGCAAGCAAAAAGAAGCGTAATTATGATATTAAGCCAACCCATCATCGATCATCATCTTTATTTTTCTTTTTAAAAAAACAACAAAAATACTTATATACACTTATTAAATTATTATAGTTAGTAGTAACCAGTAAGTACCTATCCTTGCCCTCACCTAATCCTAATATATTATTTTCCTCGTGGATAATAAATAATAGCACAAAGCTTCTCTTGTCCTATCCTATATCACAAGTCAGAAATGGACTTCATGTTATAAAATTTGTTGTTACTTATTATTGGTTGTAAGGAGTTAGGAGTTCCCACTTGAAATTAAATAACAAAACTGAGTGAAGGGTAGCAGAATTATTTGGTTGAATAGAGACATAAATGATGAAAGAATAAAGAGATGCTTCTGTGGGAGAATATATGGGAGGCACCCACTCCAGTAGTCCAGTAAATGACTTCACTAATTGAATTGAAGCTTCTTCTGTTATGTTCCTCCAGGTTCTATTCTACTGGCCTCTTCATCTTCTTCAAATTACCAATTTCAATTTTACTAAACGGCTTTCATTAAAATCTGCCTCATTGTTTCTGTCTTTTCTGATTCTTATCTTCATTAATTACTTCATTGTTATGTTATTTTGTAATTTGTATGGCTTCTCTCTCTCTCTCTCTCATCCTTACTGTGTTGGCCTTCTCTTAGCCTTGCAACTCTAAGTTCATCACTCTCTTCAAGACCTGTCATCAAGCCACGGTTTTCCCTTTTTTTTAATTAATATTTTTAAAAATGTTCCTGATACTTCTAAATTTGGCCGAGTCTTCTTATTCCGGCTTCAGCGCATAATTACTTTTTCCATTTCTTGATGATTCTAAAAAATGTTCATTTGTAGAATTCTATAGATTTTCGGTTCTCCCATCAATCTAGAGAATTATTCCATACCTTAATTCTTTTTTTTTTTTCGAGCTCTTCTTGTAGGCGTAGCCTTAATTAATCCTGATGGAAACATGAATCTGTGTTGCAGCTGGAAAGACTTGAAATCTGTAAGAATTAAGAATTTTGAGGCGTTTCGTCCTCTGGAGGCAACAAGTTTTAATTTTGACCACGAAATGAGAGAGAAGTTAGAGGAAAGCTTCTTGTAACTGTGACTGTGAGTGGCCTGGGTTCACGAGTTAGTTGTCAGTGGGAAGAGAAAAAAGTGACGAAGAAAAGCTTTTAATTTGTTGCACTAGTTAGAAAAGTAAAATGGAGGCATTAAACCAGAAATCTATGGAGAGAGTGGTATCACAGAGGGCTCTGCAAATGGGAACCTCATTTTCATGTCAGATTTGCGTCGTGGGATTTCTGTGTGGTGTCTGCCTTACCACTTTGTTCGTGGCTGCTCTTACTTCCTTCACCACCTTTCAATTTGGTCGTGTTTCATTCTCAGCTATGTCCTTCTCTCATCCATCATCCAATTCAACTTCCCATATAATAAGTATGTTAATTTCTCCACTGCTTCCTTTCCATCATGTTCTTATATTTCTTGAAAAGGCTGTGTTTTAATTTAACTGAACTGTTTGCAGAATATGTGAATGAACCGACGTTATACATAGTTACTATGATGAGTTGTTACAGTTTTTCAAAGTTTAGTGCAAAGAGAGATCTTTTAGACTTGGGTTCAAATTCTTGTGAAGGGAACTTGACTAGAATGATTTGAGTCTTGTACTTGAAGCAACTTCAATTATAAGTCCTTTACGTTAAGAAGACTCTAATAAGTAATAACTATACCTTTTGACTTCTGACTCCTTTTGCTAGAGTAAGATAAGGGAAACTACGCACTTTGGATTGCGTACTATATTTTTCTTCATAAGCGTTCTTTTAGTTACCAATTACACCATGTAAAAACAACACAAGGCACAAGAAGGAAACATAATTCATTAAAATAATGTACTGTCCCAGTGATTGATTTCATTATAGTGAATATCTATCTGGTCTTTCTTTTTGTTAGATATGGTTACTAGTGCGGGCTGCGGTTATAAACAGCAGGAAACGGAAAGGTTAACAACGGGCGTAAACAACAGTGGGGAGAGGAATAATGATGAGAGAGTGTCTTTGCTCTATTCAGCTTGGAGTGCTTTGTTAACAAAATCTTCCAATGGGGAAATTGAGGAGTTACAGAAACTTGGAATTAGTATGTCCAATTTACCAAATGCACCTCATTTGGAAAACTGCAAGATGAAAGCAGAAATATATGTACACCTCGATAAGTGTTCCGGAAACGAGAGCTTCCCACCATGGACAAGTTGGAAAGGATTATTGGACACCTTGCCTGCTTCTGTAAACAATGAACATGTAAAGTATTTTAGGCATCAGGCTGCTTCTGACGGCACTTATCCACCCTGGGTATGTGACTTATACTATGTAACAAATTTCACTTATTATCTCTAGTTAAGATAATGAATAGCATTATACAGAGCAAAATCCCAACATAAATAAATTTGTTCTTAGTTGTCTTTGGTTTGTTTATATGAACTTAGTTCCAACAATTTAGGAGATAATTACTGGAAAAACATCCTATAGATACTTGAGTAAGATTGACAAACTTTGCTCGCAGATTGCAGGATCTGATGAAGAAAACTACCCTTTGACTAGAAATGTGCAAAGGGACCTATGGATGCATCAGCATCCATTAAACTGCAGGGACCCAAATGTCAAATTCCTTGTAGCTGACTGGGAGAGGTTACCTGGGTTTGGCATTGGAGCTCAGATTGCCGGAATGTGTGGACTTCTTGCTATTGCAATCAATGAAGGAAGAGTTCTTGTCACTAACTATTATAATAGGGCAGAACATGATGGCTGCAAAGGTATACCATAATCGTACTTTGTCATAATTTATCTTGAATTGAATGGAGAAGGAAGTTTGTAAGTTAAAAAAAAAAAAACTCTTATATGCAGGGTCTTCACGGTCTAGTTGGAGTTGCTACTTCTTTCCTGAAACATCTCTGGAATGCCGAAACCGTGCTTTTGAACTAATGAAAAGTGAGGAGGCATTGAATAAGGGAACAGTGACAACAAAAGAAAATTATACATCAAAGCATATATGGGCTGGACCAATACCTAGGCAAGCTCTTACAACTGCAACAACACATATTTGAGTACCTTGGCTTCCCGACCAATGCAAGAATCTGTATGCAGAAGTTTTATTCTTTCAATTTCTATATATGATGCAGGATATGGGGAGAGCCTTGGAACTATTTGCAACCTACAACTGAAGTAAATGGCAGCCTGGTTGCTTCTCATAGAAAAATGGACAGACGGTGGTGGAGAGCACAGGTTACTTATTTTACATGAGGATAGGAGCTATATTTTTGTGGTTTCCTAAAAATGTCTGTATCTACTAACCGATGTTATGGACATGCATCGTACATGGTCCCTTTTGCCTTTGAGGATAGGAGCTATATTTTTTTGGTTTCCTAAAAATGTCTATATCTACTAACCGATGTTATGGACATCGTGCATGTTATCTCACTTCTAGTCAGTCCATAACAATTTAATCTTCATCGTTTCCATACTATAGGGATGATAGTCATCATCAAGTGATAAAATGGGAACTTTGTTTGCAGGCAGTTCGCTACCTAATGAGGTTCTCAACTGAATACACATGTAATTTAATGAATGAGGCTCGCCATGCTGCCTTTGGAAAATTAGCTGCCAAAATGGTTCTTGATAGTCTTGCTGGAGACTGGCCAAAGGTTTGTCAATGGTTTCGTTAGCTTTTCATTAATTTCCTTGTTTGACATATATTAGAAAACGAATGAATGTGGTAATGCTCATTGCTTAGTAAGTCTGCTTGTATGGTAAAATAGATGGTATTAATTACGAGAGTTCTCATATAATTGGTATTGAAATTGTATCCATCAAATCAGAAACAAGTTGTGATATATGTAGATGATTTGTTTCTGGTGGTGCAGAATGTAAGAAACAAGCAAAGGTCTGATATTGATAAGTTTGTGTGGTCAAATCACAAGGCATGGGTGCCAAGGCCTCTTCTAAGTATGCATGTAAGGATGGGAGACAAAGCATGTGAAATGAAAGTGGTGGATTTTGAAGAGTACATGAAGTTAGCTGATCGAATTAGGAATCACTTCCCTAACCTTGACAGCATTTGGCTCTCCACAGAGATGCAGGTGCTAAACTAATTTTGTTTCTCTCTTGAGATGATTGATATTTGATGGTAATATTATTACAGTACAGTCTGACATTATAAAGAATAATGTAAATTTGATTCAGGAAGTGATCGACAAAAGCAGAGAATATCCTCATTGGAAGTTTTACTATACAGAGGTAAGAAGGCAAGTGAGGAGTAATATGTCAATGGCGGAGTATGAAAGAAGCTTGGGTAGGGAGAAGAGCACTAATTATCCAATGGTGAATTTCTTGATGGCTGCTGACTCAGATTTCTTTGTGGGAGCATTAGGGTCCACTTGGTGCTTCCTTATTGATGGGATGAAGAATACTGGGGGAAAGGTCATGTCTGGCTACTTGAGTGTAAACAAGGACAGATTTTGGTAGACCAAGTACATTCTTGTAAATATTCAATTGACAACCTTCACGTTGTCCTTCTCTCTCTCTCTCTCTCTCTCATATAGTTATATTCTTTGTATCAATACTAGCAATCACTATAATACTAATACATCCATATTTCTAATCAAGGTCATGAAAGAATCAGCATAATCAAGCATTTCCTTCAAATTTCTTTCTCTCCAATTCTTGTAATAGTGCAGACTATCTGAAAGATATCCTTTTTCGGAGCTGACTAAACCTGAAATGCATTCTTGCTTTACAAATAAACGTTTTGCTATTCAACCTTAATACTTTGAGGAAAAAATTTACACGAGTATTGTAAATGTAACTTGCAAGTATGAATGTATGAAACGCAGATGACCGATGTGTTTAATGCGCCTCGAATTCCGTTGAATTAGTTATTAAAAAGATTTTGTTTGTTCTTGGTATGATATATAAGATCTTTCTTAATACCGCAATATTTTTTTTTTAAATGTGCCGCAACAATCGGAGAAGTAAAAACATTTTCTCACCATCTTTGCAATAAAAACGTGATTGCATCAAAATTTAAGTACTTTAATTGAATATCAAAATTTTCAAAATTGAATAGTTACAAAGTATAAGCATTGGACTGAAAACTGAGTTGAACATACCAAATTTTTAAAATATGATTTTTGAATTTTATAGTGTAAATTAGTTACTGCACAGATAATTAATTATCAAGATAGATATTTAAGGACAATTTACCAGGGATAATGAATTCTGAAATTATGCAGGACGAACAACCAAAAGAGAATAACACTCACAAGAATGTAAAATCGATAATCATGGATATAGATGTAGATACAAATAATGGCATCTAAGAAAGATTAGAATGAAGCCAGGCTATCGAAGGGCACGACAGAAAGAGACTCTAGCTTTTCAATTTTACTTCACGTGACAATACAACAATTTTCAGAAGATAAGCTTTGATAATTAATCCAATATCACGAAAGGAATAAAGGAAAAGAAAATAAGAAGAGACCAAAAAGAAAAAAAGAAACTCCTTATGTTCAGGAGTGACAACAGGTCGCCAAAGACATTTATAGTGAATTCTTAGCGAAACCACCCAATGTGAGAGTAAGGTCAGCTGTGCACAAAGAAAGACTATTATTTCATTCTCTGGCACCAATTCTCAATTCAAAGCAGAGCATATTACCCAAAAACCGTGTGTTACTTACTATTCTTCCACATCCTCACTCACCACCTGATGATGAACTCCATCTCCACTTTTTGATGCTGTCTGCTTCCTATTTCTCTTGCTTTTGGCTTTCTTTGCCTTCATGCGGCGCTTCTTCTCATTTGCATCTACCCATTTGTAGTCCGAGGGTATGTTGAAAGGGTCAACTTCATCCTTAAACCTGTGACTATCAGAGTCACTCGACTGCCCACCACGGCTACCTCTCATCCATGAAATCCAGGATGTGTTCTCCGAATCCTTCGATTTAGCATCCTGGAAATGTGCTGGGCTGGAGAGCGGAGTTGAAAACTCCTCTGCTGGCTGAAGTTCCTCAAATTTTGTAAAAGTAACAAGCACTCTTATAGTAGGGACTATAGGTATGGCAACCTGCAGGGAAAATAAGAGACGAGAGACTGTAACAAAAACCATAAACTTTTTAAGCATAAAAATGTAAACATCATACTATGACAAATCTCAGACACCGCAACAAGCCAAAATTTGAAGCCTGGAAATAGAAAAATATATAAATGCTATACTGAAGGTATCCACAAACATGAAATGTCAACCAACATAAAAATATTTAACATGCATCTTAAATGTTTAAAAGCACCTAAAAGACGTTCAAATAACAGGAGTTCTTATCCCAAAGTAGGAGTATTATAAAGATTGTCGTAATGAGACTTGACGTCCCATTACATGTAGGACATCAGTGTTGAAGTGTTGTGTTTCACTCTCTAGAAGCAAAAGCTAGCATGAACAAGGTCAAGACAATAGTAGTATTGACCAAAGAAACGAATTGGGGCAACAGTATGGCTGTATGGGAATAACTTCACATTTCATAACTTTATCATAAATAACCAAGTACTACTATATCTTCATACAATTCTAGTAGAACAGCTCATTCCTTCAATATAACTTAATGCTTTAACCAGGAAGATGAAACCCAACTAATAATAATAATAATCAATTACCAATATCTTTGTAAATAATGGCATTAAGTTGAAGCTGTGTGTTTGACAAGTACACTGACGAATGTATATCTTCAGAGACTGATCATTGTGACACATTCAGTTAGCAACGGTTAACTATGACATGGGGACCATGACAACCAGAAATCAATGCAGCACTGCAATGTTATTACACCCACCACTCGGACCCAGAATTCAATTGTTTCCTGTCTAGATAGCCTAAGCCTAACTTGACTGTCTAAATAATATATAGCTATTCCATGGTAGGACTAGTCAGGGTGTGATAATCTTATACCTCCTTATCAGGCAGACAAATAAAATTCCTTTTAATTTGCACATGAAGGCTTACATTATTTGGCTGTTCCTTGACATGGCCTATATAATAACAGTACCAGTAAAATTATTCAATCATTATCAGCTATTTTTACTCCGCATTCAACCTGACACTCAACATTAAGTCATGAACAAAAACCAGTACTCGAGTGGTCACATTATTCCAGAGACATGCTGATCAGAATTTTCATCATAGCAGTACACTAGGTAACTTGACAACATGAGATAAGGAGACTGAAAATATGCACTAATAAATAAAATATGTTAGTTCATGCTATTTGAGCAGAGATGAGAACAGACATAAATTTAGTGTTATATAAGACCAAAAACTCTCTGTATGTACAATATGATCTCTAACAACTAGAGTTATGAGAAATGCAAATATAAGATTATATTTATTTAAGTCTCCGGTTACCTTGACAGGAAAGGTTCCATGAGGAAGTTTAGTAGTCAAAAGTTCTCTGAGTCTCCTAACAGCCTTAACCTTGTTGGCTAAGATGTCAAGTAGAGGCAGGAGCTCATCTGTTTTTAAAGGAAAGTCTGGTGTCAACCACAACACAGGTCTCAATCCCTTTTTATACTCGCTCTCATTCTTAGATTCATTAATTCCCCCTTTCTTCTTCTTCTTTTTACTGTTTTTATCCTTTCCCTTCTTAGCATCCCCAGAATCCTCCTTAAGAAACTCAGATGCAGACTTTTGTTGATCACCAGCTTTTTGGTTGCTACCTTCTGGGGCCAGCTTTGAGAATTTCTTCAAAATTTTTGAATCCTCTGGATCGTCACTGCCACTCTTTGTGTTTTTCTTGTTCCAACCAAACCAGCTCTTTTTCTCTTTAGCTGCACCATTGGCTTCACCATTCTCATAGGAAACTGTTGAACCAGTTTCTTGACCATCAAAGACTCCATGTTCCTCATCCTCGCAAATTCCATCAGAGTTCCCCATTCGAAGTGCAGAATCCAATTGCATCCTCTCCTCAGCAGTCAATACATCATCATACCCATCATTATGTTCCCCATTCACCATACTTTCTTCATCATCCACAGCAAAGAGCTCCTCATCTGTCATAGCACCAGGAACTCGCCTTGACTTCACACTCACCATCACATGAAGCATGTCATAAACTTTTGCCTTCCAATTCCCGACCATCTCAGTCTTCTCTTGGCGCCTCCAATTCAAATGTGGAACAAGCTCAGCTTGGGTGACATCAATACCTGGTCTGTACATATTTGTCTGAGACATTAAGGTAACTTCATGAGCAACTTCAGCTTCTGTTGGTTGTGTACCAGCTCCTTCCAAAGCATTGTTGATTTCCTTCTCCTTATGAGCAAGAACTATCAAAGAACCAGGTGGTAGAGTTAAATTACTGTCCTCTGAAGTATATCCCTCTCCAAGGAACAAAAATGTCTGGTCTGACCGTTGGATGCGAAAGCCATCAAATCCAGCAAGGGTCATATCTGCCCGGAGATTAGAACCGCGTTTCCAAATGCGATATGTATCCGAAGGGGCTATGCGCCCAATAAAAGGAATGACTGAGCTCTCAAAGTGGAAAGTTATCTCCATGTAAAAGTCACGAATCCGATTTGCTGAAGCAACGATGCGAGGTAGTCTTCGGCACCATTTAGCCCAAGCCAGAGGTTGATAGTGCCGTGCAATGATCATGGCAATTGCTTCCTCTCGGGTGCACACTGCCTCCTGGAGGGCACTCCATCCATGCTCATTCTGTAGACTCCAATCCGCACCAGCCGCCATCAAAATCTCAGCTGAGACTGGATCCCTGAGACGTACTGCAAGGTGGAGAGGGGTTTCCCTACCAGGAACATCACGGCGATCAATAACAGCAGAGACCTCATCTGCTCGAAGCTCAGCAGCAAGAGATTCAGCTTCTGTATTAACCTCACCGGCCTTGGCAAGTCGAGGTAGGGTGGAAACTATTTGGCGCAGAGCAGCATGGTCACGCCTGGCAACTGCCAAGTGAGCAGGACTGTGTGCATATTTAGATAAGTCTTCCATTAATTTGTCTCCTACCTCTCTCTTTTCCCTTCTCACTGTCCCTAGGCTACTGTCGTGTATGGTTCCATTCACTTCCATCCTATGTAAATGTTGAGTTATGAAGAAATAGTGCAGATTGCAGTCATACCACTGTTACTCCATTCCAGGACTGCAAGCAATTTTAAAGGTTCCACAGACTAGGGAAGCTCGTCCAGAACTCCCCCACAGAAACAATAACGCTTTAATTTTTTTCCACTCTCTAGCCCTCCCCAGCCAGAATGAACTCCTTCTAACAGATTTCTAGAGATTTCATCTACTGGCTGAAATGATTTACAAAATTCAACCTCAAGGAATAACAAAAATCAAGACTCAACTCTTTTTGCCCCAAATCTATTCACCATGTGGAGCTCTTCACCAATTTCCGGAAGTTAAGACTCCTAAGTCCAAGTGTGTAGCCTGATCTTGAGTTCCATTGCAGCGGGCTGAGGTTAGGTTGGAGCTCAAATCTGTGAACAAAGTAGGTCTAAAGATAAATTTGGACGAAATCTCCGCATGGTAACAGTATAAAATAAAGATTTGCGCATCAAGCACTAAGATTAAAGCATACCATCCAAACTGCGCACGCTTGTGAGCAAAACGCTAATGGTTGAGAATAATTAAAACAAATTGAATTATAGTATAAATAAATACTATAAAGAAGGCAGAATTCCGGTGGGCCAAGATTGACTAACCTAGGAAATTTCATTGGATTAGTTGATCTCCCATCTAACCAGGAAAATAAGAGAAGATCCAGGGTTTTTTACAGTATGTAGTAGCATCAATTTCCGAGGTAGGCAAAAACAAGGGGGTTTCTCTCGGTTTGACTTACATTATGAACAAGAATCCAAGAAAGTACCTGAGAAAACAGAAGCAGCGGCAGAGAATCGAGAAGCTGAGCAGCAAGAGAAGGATCCCTGTGAGAGTGATTGGAGGTCCTTCCTTCCGCTTAGGGTTGAGCTCCGAAATTGAGCAACTGAGGAAATACAAAACTAAAAAAAAAAAAAAANTGTAAGTATGTAGAATTACAGGTTCACATAATAACAGTACATTACCAGCTCAAGCCTAAAAAGCTGATGATGCTGAGTTTGGTAAATGGTAATTAAATTTTGGTGCCCTCTAATATCAAATTATAAAACTGGTTTGGTTATTTACCCTCCCTCACTCTCTCACCAAATCCAATCACCATCTCTGAATTTAAGGCATGCTATCCGTTTCTGTTCCCATTTTTAACTGCTTCTGTCAAAATAACTCAAACCTAATCATTTCTTTTTTGCTTATGGACTTTCAGTCTTCCCTTTTTACTTCTTCCTTTTAAGTTTTAAAATAACTAATTGCAATATTTCCGTATCGTTCAGATTTGAAAATCATCTCAATAAATGGAAACATCCTCAACGAATCAATTAAAAAAAAAAAGTATCGCTTTTTTTTTAAAAAATGGAACATTATATTGATACAGTGCACTAATTTCTAATTTCTAATAATAATAATTAAAAAAACGACTTAGGATTTGGTCCTGTTTTTATAAATTAATATAAAATAAGTGTATAAAACAAATATTGTCCATTTGACAAATAAAAAACTTACTCTTTAGATATCAAAGCAAAGGTCTTTTTTCAACAGTGCCTTCTCTTTTTTAATCAGACCACTAATGATGATAAGTATGTTCAAATGTATCCAAGTCACTCTCACTTGAAGACTCATTTGCGAATATTATAAGGTTTATTTAATCATAAACTTGATTGCCATGATTAGTTATGTAAAAATATTATTTATATTTTTCTACACGATTCCTCCAATCATAAATTTGATTTATATTCTCTTTCTGATTGGTCATACGTAAAATTTGTGTCACGTGTGAAATATGATTAAAAAATCTTATCACAAATATATAAACAACTTTAGAAAGATATAACGATCACTAATTTGTCACCACTATGCATTTATAGTTACTGCACTCACAAGCGTCTATCATGAATGCTGAAGCGTCATAATAATCAATAGATGTATGCGTACCTTACAATACTTGTTTCATATTCTAACCCCAACATATGCTTCATTACCATAAACCATTTTATCCCTAATTACGACTCTTGGCTTCTTGCTTACGTATTATCTGTCCGTTTCTCACTCTTTTATCTCCCGAAACCAACAAGAATTTGTTATTATTTTTTAATACACAACTATATCAGAAAGATTTGTTATATTATAGCTTAAAGACGGATAAGCACAACAACAATAATATATGATACAAATGATGGTAGCAAATTAATGAGGTATGGTGAATTGGAGTGATCCTTGGGTTTGTCAATTCAATCTAAAGGCGTTTAAAGCAAAGCACTAATCTCAGCTACAACTACAAGGGGGTGGGAAGTTAAGGTTGGAATTTATTGGGAGAGAGACTCGTGTATATATATATTTTTATTTGTTATTATTATTATCATTTGATGGGTTCAATATGTGAAATCAATGTCTTTTTTTATAATGACAAAAGCATAATTAAATCATTTTTTTTCTTCGCTTGAGCCGGCAATACGAGGATTATCAGTAGATATGGTCAAAATGCAAAACAGTGTCGTCGATTATTTCTACGGGAAAGGAATGAGAAATTCTTTAGATGGAGAAATCAACGGCGTTTCCGGGAAGAAAAAGGTGGTGATGAAAAGACATTTATTTTCCTAATTCCTCAACAACAACAAAAAAGGCATTTATTTTAGTAATTGATTGGATTTAATTAATAAAATGTTGGTGGGCCATGTTTGGAGGCCCATATGATTTTACGTTAAGTGAATAGAGAATATAGTAGTGATAATAAGTTGTCCCATTTTGGTTGCAACTAGTACAACTATGGATGTCCTAGTTTTGCATAGTATACACATGCAATTGCCTTCTTCTAAGCTGTTCTTGGTCCCCCTCGTCCCTCTACGCCATGTGACTCATGGATCATAAAAGCTACATCTGCTTCTAGTTTAGTATACATTAAAATCTCTCCCTTTTTTTTCTTATTGTACCATAGAAAAGAGAAAAACTACATTTTCCATCAAAATCACAAACTCCCTTCTTGGGCCGTCTTTTGTCTTTTGGGTTTTTCAATCAAACACTTTCAATTGGGCCCACACACTTAGAAGCCTACATGTGACCCCTCAAAAAAAAAAGTTAAGGTGACACTTTGTTTCCATCAAGTTCGATGCTGCTCTTTACAATATGATTCGTAAAAAGATGGTTACACCTTGAAGACAAGCTAGACTAGAATCAAAACAATCTGGGCCTATGATGTTTTTTTGTAGTTTTTTTTTCAATACAATGTGAAGTACTAGTCAAGGTACTGGATTTACTATTCAGAATTCATGATGTCTGCTTCAGAATTCATGATGTCTGCTTCCATTTTTTTGTAGTTTTTTTTTCAATACAATGTGAAGTACTAGTCAAGGTACTGGATTTACTATTCAGAATTCATGATGTCTGCTTCCATTATTGTTCTCTGAAATTCATTACAATTCCCTGAAGTTTCCCATGATATCTTGTCATGATAGATTCAGATACTGTACACTTCAAAGTTAGTGCACATTTTGTGTCTGATTAATGTGATATCTTTTTGAGTTTTGCATATTACGGTCAAAATCATTGTTTGTGGGAGATTAGGATATGCATAAAATTGTTGACTTTTTATTAAACAATTATATATAGTCTCAAAAGGGCATTATTATCGGAGTGCGTGGGAGGATTATTTTTGCAATTTTGCACAGCACAGTCAACCTCAGTTATAATGAGTTAGAGCTAATATAAGCTGCAATTAGCTCAAACAGATACGGAGAGAGATCAGATCTTGCCATGCTTTTATTTTTCCAACATTCCGCTCTGTAAAACCACTTCCTTTCTTTTTCATTAGTTCTTTCATGCCGACAATCACTTACATGTGAGTAGAATCTGGGCTTCATGGTATCGCTTTTCAACCACACATGTTTTGAAGAAAAATAAAAACACATCATGAATCAAGCATGGCCATTTTCTTAACCCTATTGCGCCTTTCCGACATGTGACTTTGTTGGATTGTGATGCTTCCTGCTCCTTCCCCTAATTTCTATTTGACAACTTTCAAATCTTGCTTTATATATATATATATATATTATTTATGCTTCTGTGCGAAGAAAGAAAACAATTGCTATTTAGATCGTCAACAAGGTAACGTACAGTGATTCATGAAATAAATAATAAATGAAGGGGTTTTGGTTCTAGTTCTACAATTAAGTTGGCGGACATATTTAATAGCAAATAATTAGAGAATTGAAGGAAAGTTTTCACCTTTTTCATGAATGAAGAAGCGTTTGCGAGGAAACTCCCTGTATAATTAATAGCGTACATAAATACATGTGTTAAGTAGTTAAATATTGCATTGTTTTTTAATAAATGAAGATGCACTAGCTACAGCACTATATAAGTATATATAGTACTCACTCCATGAGCGTGTTGATAATGGGGAAGGGGCGGCAGAAGAGTAAGAGATGAATGAGTCCATATTGGTCGAGGCGCATACTACTTTTGACCTTGTGAACCATAAATATGATTACTTTTAGGCCTTTGAGAAGCCTTCACTATTTGAGAAGAAGCAACCAAGAAGGTGAGATTTGAGATTGAGAAATGAATGAAACACTGTACTAATATTAGAGACCAAATCAATCTGTCATTCTCAACTTTTATCATTCAATTTTCATACATATATATAAATATATAAAAAAAAATTATGGGGCCATGAGTCATCAGTGCGCAGTACTTTCTTCAGGTGGTGGCCCATCCATGAATGATCTCTTCTCTCTTGTGATCCATCGCCTTCCTCTTCAAATTTGCGTGCTTTTCAGAAAGAGAAAACCACAATTCAATAACCCACATAAAAGAATACTATTATTACTATACTACTACCTTTTAAAAACCATGCAGTTTATTTGGACCGTATCTATATGTTGTTTAGTATAGAACTTTAGACATCTAAAGACAGAGGAACTTAGAGCTATCTAGCTACCGGCCACAAGCACACGCATAATCTTGAAATCAGCAAGCAATTTAGTATTACAGGGAAGATGGTGAGGACTCCTTGTTGCGAGAAGATGGGATTGAAAAAAGGACCTTGGACTCCTGAAGAAGATCAGATTTTGATTTCATATATTCAAAATTATGGCCATGGAAACTGGAGGGCTCTTCCTAAACAAGCTGGTGAGTGCAAATCCAATTTTTTTTTCTACAACATTTTTCTTCCAACATTCTACTCTAAACTCTGATTGTAAGTTCAGGTTTGTTAAGGTGCGGAAAGAGTTGTAGGCTTCGGTGGATAAATTACTTAAGGCCAGATATAAAGCGAGGGAAATTCAGCAACGAAGAAGAAGAAATCATCATCAAGCTACATCAGATTCTCGGAAATAGGTGGGTATATTATATATTATTTAACAGATTAATATATCTCTGCTTTCTTCTAGATCTGTATCTGTGTTTGTACGTGCATGGGTTTTTCTGGCTTCTTAAGTTGTTGTAGCTGATATTATTTCATATGCATAATGTATATATATCCCCAGGTGGTCTGCTATAGCTGCGAGATTACCAGGACGAACAGACAATGAAATAAAGAATTTTTGGCATACCCACTTGAAGAAAAGGCTGGAAAGATGTGTTGTACACAATGTCGATGCATATAGTGCATCCTCCTCTTACACACTGCAAGAAGTATCATCTTCAAGTTCTAGGCCACAAGCAAAAGATGCATCATCAAGTGCTTCTGCTTATGGTTTCACTAATGCCAATGATACATCGGTAATTCACAGTGCAGTGTCTTGTGATACTCATACAACAGGGGAAACTCTAGGCAGCCGTAATTCCAGTAAGCTCAGTGAAGAAATGGAGTTTTGGTACAATCTCTTCATGAAAGCAGGGCAGGGGCAGTCATCACAAGGGCATTGAAATTTAGGATACTCTTTGATACAATGATGATACTATACATCTCTAGTTTCTTGTTGCCTTTGAAATTTTCTGAATCTTGGTTTTCTGCTTGTGTGCTAGCTTGTGTACAAAGATAAAATTGACTTCTTAAGTAGTTCGAATTGAGAGAGAAAAAGAAATGTATAAATAAATGAGAAAGAATTAATATATATGTAATAAATAAATGGTTACGTTTTTTCTTTTTTGGCGAACATNAATGATGATACTATACATCTCTAGTCTCTTGTTGCCTTTGGAATTTTCTGAATCTTGGTTTTCTGCTTGTGTGCTAGCTTGTGTACAAAGATAAAATTGACTTTTTAACTAGTTCGAATTGAGAGAGAAAAAGAAATGTATAAATAAATGAGAAAGAATTAATATATATGTAATAAATAAATGGTTACGTTTTTTCTTTTTTGGCGAACATGGTTGAAAAAACTAGAAAAGACGTTCACGGTGGGACTCGAACCCACAATCTCCCGCTCCGGAGGCGAGCGCCTTATCCATTAGGCCACGCGAACTGTTTTATAATAAAATTTGTAAACATTTATAAGTTTAACAGTTATTAAGCCATTACGTTTATCGAATTCGGCATTCGGAAGTTTTGATTGCAGCTTGCGTATTTCTTTGTTACAGTTCTCACTCTCTCAACCTCGGTTCTCACTTCTCACCGCTCTAAATAAAACCCTTTCCCTCAAAATTTAAAGTGTCGTTCCCCTTCTCATTGTACAGCAACACAGTCCAATGGCTTTTGCAGTCTCAAATTTACTACACTGCCCTAATTTCCGATTTTCCCAGAAGAACCTCCGTCCCAAAATCCCAGAGCCATCTTTATCATTTGTCAGGTTCACGCTCTGTTATTGCATTTATTTATTTTTCAGTTCACTGGTTTCTAAAATTTTTGTTAAAATTTACCGTAGCTTATCCGTTAGATGCTCTCAAACTTGGTCCCTCATAGCTGATTTATCTGATGGCGGCTGCTATTTTCGTTTCAAAGGGCTTACTAAGTATCGTTTTTATAACTTATGCATACGAGTTCCTGAATTTTTCCGTGTCTGAAATATTAGAAGATTGTATTTATCTTGTATCCTCTACCATTGCTATATGGTTTGAACTTTCAGGTTTCCAAAAATAAATGCAAGGAGTGACAGAAGGGTTATCTGTGCTGCCGCGTCTGCAGCAGGAAGTTCTAATTCCGACAGTGACTTAAATCCATATGAGGTAAAAACAGTCTGTATGTAATTTTTCATCTTAAACTTGGAGTTACTAGTTGGCTATTCCTGTGTCTTAATTGTCTAGAGGGTGTTATCTTTTAGGTTCTAGGTGTAAGCCCTATCGTAGGATTTGACATGATCAAGGCAGCCTATACAAAAAAACGAAAGGAGGCTGAGAGTATTGGTGATGAAGCAACTGCCGCCAGAGTACGTTTACTTCTCTCCTTTCCTCTGAAAAAGATTGTTGTAAATTAAGGTAGTATTCTATTAAAACGATCTGTAAAGTTCTGTTTCCGGTCTCTATTGGTAGGACAACCAGTCGTTCAAGCTTTTTATGTGGTTAGTTGGCTAATTCATTGCATTAATATTTGAAAAATAAAAGTATAAGTTGAACAATATTTATATTTGAGGTCTCTACTTAGAATCCCCACCCTCTATTGAAGTTCAGATGCTCTTGTCTTCCACACCAGAGCTAAACATCAAGAGCCAGAACGAAATGGGTTTCTTCCTTTCTTCTATTAGAGTTACTACTTGCACGGGACATTTTGATAAGTTCATAATGATATATGATTTTCGTCTGTTTAATATGCTCACATATGATCTCTTGTGTATTGTGAATGTGTAATTCAGCTGGAAAAGGCATATGATAGGGTGATGATGGCACAATTGTCTAATCGGAAGAAGGGTGTAACTTTTGGTTCATTCAAGGTAATGTGGAGGATTTGTGCTTTTCCCTAGGCACTCAATTGCACATTCGAACACAAAGACACTAAAATACCTTTTACTTAACATTTTTTTGGAGGTTGAAGCTATATGATTAAAATAGTTCTTCATGTTTTTGGTGCATTTTGTATCCACTTGGTGTACTTTTAAGTAGTGGCTATACAAATGTTGAACATCTGTTTTCTTCTATCTTTCTTGGGATTGAATGAAGATAATTGCCTATAAACTATGGCAACAAAGAACGTGGGTAAAAATGATGCATTCACATTATTGTATTTGCCATTGCATTCGTTGGCTGTGTTGGATGGAAGGAGGAGGCTGGACAGCTTAAGAAAAAAATAAGTGATAATTTGAAATGCACTCCCTATTACTTCTTATGATATAACCTATGTCCTTCCCTTGTAAGCATGTTCTTTGCTTCAATCATATAATTATTTATTTGTCATGTGTGAACAGTAGATACTAGATAACTATCCAAGACACCTGAAAAGATTTGTTTTTGCAGTTTAATCACTAATTTTGTGCCTTTTTTTTCTAGAAATTTTGGAAAGATTTGATCTTCTTATTAGCCTCTATGCCAAATGCAGGTTTCAAAAGACATAAAGTATGCTGACAAGCAGCCAATTGTTCCTTGGGGTCCAAGGTTTGAAATTGCTTATGTTTCATGAGTTGTCGTGTCAGTTGCTGCATATTGTAGTTTCTAGATTAGATAAGTAGGTTAAGGGGCTATGCAGTATTGTTCGTCTTTAGGATGTGATTCTACCCCCATTTAAGTCTAACCTAGTTGATTAAACAATAAACACTAATAAGGAGACATATGAATGCTCACAGAAGAGTATAGTCTCTTGTCTTGGAGTAGCAAGGATGCCCCCAATTCCATTTGCTTTAAGATCACTTTTTTCTACCCCACTGGAGGATGTCCTTTCTCATTTTTATACGAATGCATAATGCCTTATTCTTGTATTAGTGTTCTTTTTGAGATGTGAACCACATTTACTTTGAATTACTGTTTCCTGCCGTTAATTCTCTACTGACAGTTACTTCTAGTTGTATTTTTAAAGATTTAGATTTGACTTCCAATGCTATTTCAGGTTTTCAAAATCGAGTAAAAATGATATACGAATCAACTTGGCCATATCTGCTGTTTTTGTGAGTAAATTTTGGCATGTGACTATGCCCTGAAGCCATAATCTTGTATTTGTTGGTCTCATGTCTTATGCAGTAGTATTTAATTGCCATTATACACCATCATTGTGCAGACAGCTTGGATTTTTGTCAAGCGCAGTGCTGAGTATAAACCTTTGCAGTTTTTGGCATTTGCTTTTGTTTATCGCCTTTTTGAGAAGTTAAAATCCTTTGAATCACCTGCAACCCCAACATATAATGTGAGCTCCATCTTCTATTATAGCACATTCAGAGATGTCTTTAAAATTTTTGTTTGCTTTTGAACCACTCTTCTGTTTCAATACAAGTTGGTGATGGCTACAGGAAGATGGTGAAGATACAGGAGAAGCACTGCGCATGGGAAAACGGCTATTACGATCACTAGCCTTGGTTTTTGGCTGTGTAGCTGTTTCATCTTTGGTATGACAATTTAACTTTTTGGGTGACATGTAGACATATGATTATGTTCATAGATCAATACCCCGATTGCCCTATAATATCTATATTTCTGTAAATAAAAGGGAAGGAAGGAGTAAAAGGAGGCGGTGGATCAATCTAGAGGGTCAATGGTCAAGTTTGGCCTTTGTGAAATTTCTGAAACAGACGAAAAGGAAAGGAAAGAGGAATGATAAAGAGAGAGATATCAAATTGGCCCTATCTTTTGCTTCTTCTCGTCGACAATTTTGTCTTTAATGGAAAATTCTGTGTTGTTTAGGGGTTATGGAGTGTTTTGAAATTTACAATGGGAATAAGTTTGACCAGTCATTGCTTGTAGGAGAATTTTAAGATTCAGAGCCATATTATGGAACTTTGTAATTTTAACTAGTTTTGCTCTGATGGAAAGTTCTATGATCGTTAGGCTATAGATTTTATTGATTTGAACCTCATTAGCCAAATTAAATAATCAAATATGTCTGATTTTCTATATTCATAATTTTGTTAGTATTATTATGCTTCAACTTTCTTCTCCAGACTATGTAAAAATTACTGCTTGATGGGTTCATTTTTTGCAGGCATACACTGGTCTTTTGAACTTCATTGAGTTTTCAGGTGGTTTTATACCTGCTGTACTTTACAACAGTCAGGTATGAACAAATGAGTGGTACTTGTTGGCTTAAACTAGACGAGTTGTTCATTTTCCAGGCGTTGTGCATATGATGCATAGTTTGCTGTTTATCTAGACTCGGAACTCTGAAAATTTCTTTCATTTCTTGCAAGAATCTTGTCAAATGAATTTATTTTTAATTTCCTCATTCAGCAAAGATATATATAACTATGGTCCTGAATTACAATTATATTCTTGGTTAAATGATATACCTGTCTACAAGGAAACCTAGTTCCTTGTGTACCTGAATTTGAGATGAATATGTGGGGTATTTAAATAGATGGACCCAGGTTCTCTTATGTCAAAAAATAACAGTTATGTGAAGAGACAAAGTATATGGGCCCCGTACATTTATAATATCTATTATTCAAATAAAGACACCTATTTAAGTGAGTTTGTGTATATCTTCTCACAGGACTCGCTCATGATCCAAATATGCATTTTGATAAGCTTGTTTATCTTAAAATTTCGGCTATATTATCTTAAATTCTTATATATTGTGCATCTTCTGCCGGGGCTTTAGAATGCTTTCTCTTGAACGGTTGTTGGATAATGGGCCTAATCATGGTTTTCTTGGAAATCAATGTGCACGGCTCTCATTTGTAGTTTCAAAAAAGCATAGCTAATTTCTATAATACTGCCAAAATTATCTTTGGACTTTGATCCCATAGGTTTGACTGTATGGCTAGCTAACCTTCATGGCATTTGCAGGAGTTGATCATTACCACATCATCAGCAGTAATGCTTCACATCATGGCGTCTTATTATAGATAATGGAGCTCTTTCAGCACAAGAACCATGCAGCTAGTCATCAGCTTGAAACTGTTCCTTTTTCTTTTTAACTTTTTGCGGTTTGCCTCCCCTAGGTCTTACAGTTTGCACACTATGGGTAGCTTTTTATATTTTTACTCAAATTTTGTAGAGTTCCTGTATAAATGGCAAAAATAGAATCAACGTTATTATCATTTTTGTTATACATGTTTGGATATGGTGATGTATGATATTTAATTTCATAATTCAAATCTTGGTGGTTGGGTCAACCCCAATCGAACTATATGTATTTAATGACGCTAAGCTGCAAGTTCTTGACTTTTGAAGTGTGCATAAGACAATTCCAAATAACTCTTGGATAGAATGATCCCCGAGCATGTCAAACTCGTGTCAAATTTCCGTAAAACAATATTTTTTTTTGGCCAAAATGCAAAGACACCCCCTGAGTTTTAGGTTGGGTGCACATAACACCCCTGAGTTTTTAATTTGTGCAAATAATACCCCTGAGTTTTCAATTACGTGCAAATAACACCCTTATGTTAAATTTAGGCCAAATCAGTGAGGGTATAGTAGTAATTTCATTAAAAAACTAGGCCAAAGTCCTATTTTGGCCCCTCAAGTTTATTCAAAGTTTTGCTTTGGTCCCTTAAGTTTTTAAAAAGTTTCACCGTTACTCTCTTTCCAATTTCCATCCAAATTTTCTGTTCAATAAAAGAAAAAATTAGTTTACATTATCCATAAAGTTTTATTTTTTTGAACTAAGGTCCTTTCTTTTTATAATAGGACCAAAGTGTAAGAAAAAATAAATAAACTAGTACTTGAAACAATTTTACCCCAAAAAAAGAACCCAACCAAACCACTCTTCTCCTCCTTCGATCGGCGCCGTTCTTCTTCTTCTTCAATCGGCACTTCTCTCAAGGACGCTTTGGTCTCTCAACATCGATGTTGAAGATCTCAGCCGAGGTCCGTCGCCGAGTCTCAATCCGTCTCGTCTTCCTCTTCCCAATCTCTCGAGATTCGCGGCGTCGGCGTCTCCATCTTCGCCAACAAATTTTCCGGCGTGTTCGCCAACAATTCCAATGTTCTCGCCGTCTCCGGCATGTCCACCTCCCCGGAATCCGCCATTGAAATCCTCGAATCCACCACGTGCCGAAGGGATCGACACCGGCAATGATCTTGATGGGGACGGTTGCGCTGACCTCTGCCATGGAGGTTTTCGGAATCTTCAGCACTTCTTCGTCGTCGCCGGAAGGTATTGGGATTTGAGGATCGGCGAAGAAGAAGAACGACGCCGACTGAAGAAGGAGAAGAGTAGTTTGGTTGGTTTTTTTTGGGGGCAAAATTGTTTCAAGTATAGTTTATTTATTTTTTCTTACACTTTGGTCCTATTATAAAAAAGAAATGACCTTAGATCAAAAAAAAAAAACTTTTTGGATAATGTAAAATAATTTTTTCTTTTATTGAACATAAAAGTTGGATGGAAATTGGAAAGAGACTAACGGTGAAACTTTTTAAAAACTTAAGGGACCAAAACGGAACTTTGAATAAACTTGAGGGGCCAAAATAGGACTTTGGCCTAGTTTTTTAATGAAATTACTACTATACCCTCACTGATTTGGCCTAAATTTAACATAAGGGTGTTATTTGCACGTAATTGAAAACTCAGGGGTATTATTTGCACAAATTAAAAACTCAGGGGTGTTATGTGCACCCAACCTAAAACTCAGGGGGTGTCTCTGCATTTTAGCCATATTTTTTAATGATAATTAATTATGACAAAATAATGATAGTTAAGTAGTTTGCATGCAATAACTTTATATGTAATTTCAATTTATTTTGGTAATGCGTTCCCTTGCGTTAGAGAATGACATGATGGTAAGTGGGTCTGTTTGCTAATTTTCTTAGGATGGGTCACTACTAAGCAGAATTAGATCTTTTACCTTTCTCGTCTTTGCATTTTTTTGTATGGTTAAGGAGGAGAAAAGAAGAGAGATATTGAAGTAGTGTGGGTCGTACATATTTTATCTTTTTACGAGATTTATATTTTTTTCCTCTCTTTCTCTTCTTTTTCTCCCACTAACCCTACAAAAAAATATCTATATATAGACAGAAATGTAGAAGATTATACTCTGATACTCGTTTTCTATAAATACTGTTGAATATTTTTTAAATGTTATAAAAATAAATTTTATCTAATGTCATTTTTGTTGTATTAAGAATTAAGATTTTTTTTTTGAATTAATTAACAAAACATTCATATTTTATAAAAAAATTTATATAAATTTATATTTAAATAGATATCGTTGTACTTATACTCTTGAGTCTTTACAAACATTAAAGCATGAAATGGAGAACAAAAAAGTCAAAAATTGTTTGGTAAACTACCCAAATCTTATGATGCGAGCANGTCTTGGGCAAGACTAAAGTCACGGACATTAGTCTTGGGCAAGACGTATTCACTGGTTCCTTATTTCTCTGGCTTATAACTGCATAACCTTTGGGCAAGACTAGTCTATGTGGATCGACCCTATTCTCGCCTCTATTACTAATATTCTATCTTTGAGTGCAAATTAGGCTTAATTATAATTGGTGGACCCGGCAACCATCACTTATATATAAATTTTGGTGATGATTGAACTTAAAAAACTTGGAAATTATATATGATAAATAAAGATATTTTCTATTTGGTCAATATATAATAATATAATATGATAACAAAAAGCAATGATACTTTAAGACATGGTCAATTTATTATTTAGAGAGCAAATTTGCGTTTTAATTAAATAATTTGGTTTTCAATTTGAATTTTGCCTCTGATTAATTATATCCAACCTTTTTGTTTGATAACCATTGAAGTCCTAAAAGATTGGTCATACTTGGTGAACTATATTATATTTTTTTACACGTAACGGCGGCTGCATAACGAATTTGGAATCTAATGAATCAGTAATAGTATATAGTACTAGTGGTAGTGGATGCTGTGTAATCAACCATACCTGATGGCTATTACTGGTACTCCCAGTAAATGGAGAAAGGCAACAAAAAGGCTAGTTTTACTATTTCTTTATTCTTTTTCCTCATAAAACTCGAGATATTATTGCTACGTAGACATCTACCTGGACAACCCATCCGTTATACCAAACAATAGTATTCTATAATTAAATAGGAAAAAACTGTAAATATTTCCCATTATTGATGACCTAATAATACATAATTTTATTAATTGTTAAACTTTTCAAATAGCTCATTTAAATATGGTCTAGTTGTTAATAATTCTCTAAACTATCAATAAATATAAAAAACTTGATATAAGTTTTGTCCTAGACTAAAATTAAAAAGAGTGTTAAGTTCGATAATTTAAGTAGTTATTTACAACTAAACAATAGCTTAAGGGAGTTATTTACTAAATTTAATAGTTGTGGAAGTTATGCATAACCAAATTGTAATTGAAATGAGAGGGGTACTTATATCTTTTTATTAAATATTGGCTAAAATTAACAAAACTTTCATAGATTTTATTTACTTTTGTAAGTGGTCATCTAAATTTTGAAAAGTTGTTATGTAAAAAACAAATCTTTTTTTTTATTAAGATTGAAATGAAAATCTAAAATTGTGAGAGAAGAGCTAAAAGACAAATGGGATACAAACACACTGACCATAATTTGAAATATGCAGAGACTGCACCATGATAGCAATTTTGGTATAGGCGTAAATTTAGATGAGATTTCCTATATCTGTATTATAAATTATTTTGAACAGAGAAGAGAAGCTTTATATTGTAGTTCAAAAAAATAGAGAAATTTGTTGCGAGCACATCAATTGTGGCCCCTGTAATTTTTGTCAGTTTGTCATACTCATAAGCTACAGATCACAGGCAGGATTCCTTTCCCATATATCCCTTTCCTTCTTCCTTTCGTTCATTGTTGTGATTCATTTCCCTTTTCTAGTGTTTTCATCCTTTTGCATGACGCATGCAATCAGGTTCATAATTCATATATAGTGGCCTAGTCACTAGTTAGTGGGTGACTTTAAATTTTAGTGTTTCGCAGGATCATCCCAATCCAACCACCATACTTGGGGATCACAATTTTGTGCAATCCTTTCTCTCTCCTTGTTGGACTTTCCGGTACTTTAAACTTCCCGACTCTTCATTTTCTCTCTAAGCTTTATCAATTTAATGGGATATCCATCCCCCAAGGGACTTATTAGTTATAGTAAGCGTTTCGTAACTTATAATCTTATCTTATATGCTTAATAAGGACCAGATTAGCAAACTTAATTTCAGGGTCACGCGTGCATTCTATGCGTCACGCGCTGTTTGCAGCTATCATCTATATTCAGGGCATTTTTTTTACTCTAGTTTCTAAAATGGATATTTGTTTAACCTGAACCAAATTAGCTTGTCAAAACCAAACCTATTGAGTCTTAATGATGTGATAAGTTGTTCTATAAATAAATAGGCAACTGGGCTATAATTTCGCCTCGGATACTTTGCTGAGTTCCAGTTTTATTGTTATTGCGGCCGGGATATTATCTTCGCAGCTTAATCATGTAAGATCCATCACACTCTCTGAATCTTTTGTCGTTTGCTATTATATATCTTTTGATCATTTACCCTGTCCGTCTTCTCCAAGAGAGTTTATTTATTTTTGGTGCTTGAAATTTGGGAATTTGTTGGGGTTGTTCTCTGTCTGTGTTTTTGGAATTACAAGCTAACCTTGTGAATGGCGCCTGTAGTTTCAGCGAAGATGGTAACGAGGACGGTGGATTTAAGGTCAGACACAGTGACGAAGCCAAGTGAAGTAATGAGAGCTGCTATGGCAAGTGCTGAAGTTGATGATGATGTGCTATGTTATGACCCTACCGCTTTCCGCTTAGAAAGCGAGATGGCAAAGATTATGGGCAAGGAAGCAGCCCTTTTTGTTCCATCAGGCACTATGGGCAACCTTGTGAGCGTGCTTGTCCATTGTGATATCAGGGGAAGTGAAGTGATTCTTGGAAACAATTCCCATATCCATATTTATGAGAATGGAGGCATCGCAACTATTGGAGGAGTACATCCAAGACCAGTTCACAATAATGAGGATGGAACCATGGACATTGATTTGATTGAGGCTGCCATCAGAGATCCTAGAGGGGAGCTTGTGTATCCAACCACTAGGCTTATCTGCTTGGAAAATACTCATGCAAAGTAATAACTCATCATCAGTGTACCATGCAGTTGCTGCCTTTGAAACTCCATAACCCTCTCTATATTAATCGAATTTGATTTTCTCTGCTCTGAATGCAGCTGTGGTGGGAGATGCCTTTCTGTAGAATATACAGACAGAGTGGGAGAATTAGCAAAGAAACATGGACTGAAGCTTCACATCGATGGAGCTCGTATTTTCAACGCATCGGTTGTAAGTACTTTGTCAGTTGCCTATAATTTTGTTTCTTATTTGGATTTTAAGATCGTTGCAGTGGCCTGATACTGATAGATTCATATATTTGTGTAAACATCTGTCAACAAAAGATCCCCTGCCAGTAGTAAAATGGATAAAGTCAAGCATTTGGTTTCTTTAACTGCAACGAAATGTTTGAAGCTAACACAATTGTGGAAAAGTAGTGTAAATCTAACACAAACAAGAGATCCTCTTTGCTGCTTGTATTCTGTGAAGTTTTTTTGTATTCTTCATTACATTTTTGGTTTAAGATGCTCGCTTAACAGAAAATTAATCATGGTCTTTCAGGCACTTGGTGTTCCTGTGGATAGGCTTGTCCAAGCAGCTGATTCAGTTTCAGTATGTTTTCTGATTTCTTTTCTTTCTGGCAGATACTCTGGATATTCCATTCACAATTTTCCACAAGACTAGTCTATTTACTTTATTCATATCAAACTTGTACTCTCTTACTGCATAAAAGTCAAATTTACAAATCCTAATACATGAATCAGGTTTGCCTGTCGAAAGGTCTGGGTGCCCCAGTTGGATCTGTTATTGTTGGCTCCAAAAGCTTTATCACTAAGGTTATTGTTCTGTTTTTATGAGGAACATTAATATTGGTCATCTCCTTCCCGGATGAACTTGACGAGTAAATCTAGTGTGTGTGTGTGTGTGTGTGTTATGTAGGCTAGGCGTCTCCGAAAAACCTTAGGTGGTGGAATGAGGCAAATTGGCATCCTTTGTGCTGCTGCACTTGTTGCTGTACACGAAAACGTTGCAAAGCTTGAGAGTGATCACAAGAAAGCTAAACTTCTGGCTGGTACATTTCATGCCATATTACCTGCTCGGTGCTCTCACATCTTTCTGATTTTGATTAATTTTTTCCTCCATTTCAGAAGGACTGAATGAAATTAAAGGACTAAAAGTAGATGTCCGTTCTGTGGAGACCAATATTGTGAGTATTTTGTAGAGAAGAACATTTACTTTTCACATATAGTATGCGAATGGTTCATCTGAGTCCTATACTGTGCAATTTGCAATAATATTTTGAAGTCTAATTGGACTCCTTCCTCTTTGAATAAATATATTCCAATATGTACTAGATATCGCTAGAGTATAAGAACTGTAAATGGTAACTCTCTATATTTAATTACTCTGACAAACCCTTTTCCTCTGTTTGTTTCCTTTTTTTTCTTTTCTTGCTGATACCATACTAGATATATATTGATGTTGAAGAAGGCTCAAAAACTACAGCAGGCAAGCTGCGGAAGGACATGGAAGAACGTGGAATCCTTCTTTTGCCAGAGAGTTCATCAAGGTCTGAAACTACTTCCATTTTTTAACGTTAGATCACTGTTCCAGTTAATATGGACATCTTGGGTAATCCACTTAGAATGTTTATGATTCTCAGATTAAGAATTGTGATTCACCACCAAATATCAGCGACTGATGTGCAGTATGCCTTGTCATGCTTCCAGGTGATCATGAGTTTCTGTTTAATTGTTTCTTTCTTTTCTTTTCTTTTTTTACTGGCGTATCCTGTGATTATATATACTCTTTAACTATTCTGTTGAATGTTGCAGCAAGCTGTAAAGGGAGTGCAAAATGAAAATGGCAACTAATGGAAGATTCTGAATTTGCTGCCTTATATGTAATTCCATCAGTTTACTTAATTATATGTTGAATTTCGCATTCTGTTGTCTTAGCTATCTCGTTTCATTAGATGTACTCCATATAAGGGACATGATAGCAAATTAGTCCCGACTGTGTAATAAACTGTCATTTGTATTTCTATTCTCTATGTTATTTGAGATTATTCTGTATGAAGCACAAGTTTGAACGACACATATCGGGCCGGATGCATGGGCCTTCCCATTCAAGATGATAGAATCGGGATGAAACAGTGGGCTTGATGGGCCCCCATAGAGGCATTTTGTCCTCTCTTCCTCTATAGCCTGCCACAAAGTTTACTCAAACACAGCAGCAACAAACCTGGATCTTCTTCCTCTGTGTTTTGTGTGGTGGTACATTTTCTATAGTTTAGAGAGGGAAAAAAAAAAGGTAAAAAGTGGAAGTCCCATAAAATGGTGAGTGAAGTGCTCTGTGATGCCTACCCAAATCGAAGGCACGTGAACATTGAGGAATAAACATCCCCATGAAGGAAAATGAACATTAATAAAAAGCTAAATTGGGGTCAGACACTGTACTATCTTTAGTTCTTTACAATCTGATGTCCTGAAGGAGTGACGTTACATTTTCTTTTGAATAGGAACAGAAACATGTTATCTATTCATTCTTCTCAGTTTTTCATTCCGAAAGCCAAGACCTCAAAAATTAAGTTACTCCTTTGAATGTGTTATTTGTCTTAGTAAAACAAATATTCAGAGCAAAGACAATTTTTGAAATCCCATATCAGCCAAAAAAGTGGGGCAATCCCCAAAAAGCATAATATATATCAGCGGTATATGCTTAGCTAATCAACCTAAGAGAAGATATAGAAACTTCTGCTACAAGATAATCATCTTCGCTTGAAAGTTGAGGAGAAAACAAGAAGTGGAAAAAAATGAGTTTTGCCCAAGTAATACTGCAAGTACTTTCTTAATGTACTTGAACAATAAAATTACATGCACTATCGCAGGTGAAGCAAACCCAAACATTTCAAAGCCGTCAAGGTTGCCAGGAGGCTGTAAAGGAGGAAGGTCCTTTCTTCCCAGCTTATATATGTTGCTTCGCTATCTCTTGATTTACTCTCTCTCACAACTGAAATATGAACGATGACCTCATTTGGATTATATTCCAAGGACACACGAGGGGAAAATCAAGATGACAGTTACTTTAATCTAAAACTCCAGCCCATTGAATTGAATCACAGCTAACCAAAATGCATATCCAGCTTAACATTCAAATTAAACCTTCACGGTAAAAGCTACTCACTTGGAATAGAGACTACAGACTTTTGTCATCTCTACATTAAATTTAAAAATATTTCCATAATTATTTATCAATAATTGAAATATTTATTCATTTTATTGCCAAAACCTCAAATTGGTCCTTTATGTTTCATTTGTTTTAGGTTGTTCGTACATGTCTCTATAATTTTTTAATTTAGTTAAAAAAATATTGAATGTGATTATATCTCCCATTTTAAATTTGAATGAGATAATACAAAACTAGATTTCTTTTGACGAGTATTTTGGGCCCACCAACAAACAAAGTCAGATCGAGTCCCAAAAGTGAATAACTCATTTCACAGTCAAACAAATGAAGTTGGTCATATCTCTCTTATTTCAAGTCGCAATGAGTTCAAACTATGTGCTAACTCTTAAATAGTTTTTTCTTTGTCCAATTGAGATCATCAGTAAATGAGATTAAATTGCGTCTTGAAAGTAGATTTTGGAAGAATTTAAAAAGTTATAGAAATATGTAGGACCAATCTGAAACAAAAGAAACCTAAGGGGCCAAAGTACTATTCACCTCATAGGCTCATACATAAAAGGACCAATTTGAGGTTTCGGCCAAAAACTTCTTTTTTTTGTCAGAATGGCAATGTTAAATTGTTCATGAAAGAATCCCTCTACATAAATGGGCCACAATGAAGGCTCAATCAATCTCTGAAGAAGGCCCATTCGACCCATCGTAGCCTTCCTTCTTAATTCTTGTACTGATCCCTCGCACCTGAAGAATCAGGGCAACCTTCAATAAAAATTAACATTTAATTCAGAACAAGTGAACAACCCTAGTTTTAACGTCCCCTCCCCTCGTCAACGTCATAGTTCATATCGAAAGAGTGGGTGACCTCTCTGCTTGTTCATCTTTCTTGTTTCCAATTTCAGACACCGAAATGAACAGTATATTTCTTCCCTCTTTGGTCTTCTTTGATTTACTCCTTGGCTCATTGTCTGTCCCTCTCTTCTGGAATATGTGTTTTCTTGCTGCACTCGCTATCTTTATCTTCTTCTCCTGTTAAGTTATGGATTTCTGGTGTTCAATTATGGCTAAGCCCGACATATTTCTTCATTCAATCTTATTTTCGGTACTCATGACGGTGCTTTTAAAATTGTGGATTTTGGCAAGCATTTAAATGTTAGTTGTGTTGTTTAGTATATGTCTATGTGATAGGTTTGTCTTTTAGTTTTTGGGTATCATAAATTTTATTGCGAAGAATTAGTTGCTGAAGCTCCCAGAACAATTTGCTTGGTCACATTGTATATGTTAGAAGTTCTGTGTTTTGTCCTTCTGCTTACGCTAGTTGCTGTATGTAAAACATAAATCACGATATATATATATATATATATATATATATTTGGTGATCAAATCACAATTTTTTTTGTTGTAACAATGAATCATATTCTTTTGTTGAACTTTCACAGGCCAGTTGGATATCAAGCGTAGGATTACTGGAGTAGAAGGTGAATTTATTACATAGTCTACTCGTGGATTTTTCTTTTTTCATTCTGGACCAATCTTTCTTCGCGGTTCATTGGATTTGATTAGAAATTAAGTATGGATTTCTCAAATAGATTTTCCTAGCTCGTGAGAGTTCAATCAAGATACCTGAACGAAAATGGGATATATAGTCACCCTACAGAATAATATTTTCAGATTCCATCTTTTATCTGGTCCCCATGGGTGTCACAAGCAGGAGAGTTGTTGTTTGAGTACTAGTTCTGCTTTTGATAATTTCTCAAGAACAAAATCATTTTCCTCTTGCATACACTGTTTACAATGGAGAAGAAGCCTTAAATCCTCAAGAAAAGTGCATACATTGCAGTATAGAAGTCCGCAGAGAAGTATTTCTATGGATAGAGTCAATGAAGTTGGGCATAAAAATTGGGGCCTTGAAAATCTTAATATCAGTAACGGGAGAAACTCCAGAGAACAACTGGATTCAGACAAGCTTATTGACTCTTCAATTCTGTTGCTGGATGAGCCTTTTGTTAGAAATGATGAGGAGACCAACAATAAAATTCTTCAGAATTTCTGCAGACAAGGAAGACTAACAGCTGCGGCAAAGTTGATTGATATTATGGCTCGAAAAAATCAAATCCCCCATTTTCCTTCTTGCACAAATTTAATTCGAGGAATCATCAAATTAGGCCATATAGATAAAGCTGGCAAAATCCTGAACATCATGGTCATGTCTGGTGGCATTCCTGATATAATTACATACAACATGATTGTTGGTGGTCTGTGTAAAAGAGGTCGTTTAAGATCTGCCATTGATCTTGTAGAAGACATGAGCTTGAGTGGTTGCTCTCCAGATGTGATTACTTATAATACAATAATCCGCTCCATGTTTGATAATGGAGAGTTTGAACAGGCTGTCACTTTCTGGAAGGACCAACTGAGAAAAGGAAGCCCTCCTTATCTGATTACCTACACAATCCTTGTTGAGCTGGTATGCAAATATTGTGGCACCGTTCGAGCATTACGAGTATTGGAAGACATTGCAATGGAAGGCTGTCATCCAGATATCATTACATACAACAGTCTTGTTAATTTTACTTGTAAACAGGGGAAATATGAGGACACTGCTTTGGTTATTTTAAATCTTTTATCCTTTGGGATGCAGCCCAATAATGTGACATACAACACGTTGCTTCACTCCCTTTGTAACCATGGGTATTGGGACGAAGTTGATGAGATTTTGAAGATCATGAATGAGATGTCCAGGCCTCCGACAGTTGTTACATACAATATTCTGATTAATGGCTTGTGTAAGAATGGACTTCTGGATCGTGCCATAAGCTGCTATAGTACAATGGTTTCTCATAACTGTTCACCGGACATTGTAACTTATAATACTCTTCTAGGTGCCTTGTGTAAACAGGGATTTATAGATGAGGGCATCCAGTTGCTTCGCTTTTTGGTAGATACTAGCTGCTTTCCTTGTTTGATAAGCTATAACACCGTGATCGATGGACTGGCCAAAAGGGGATCCATGGAGAAAGCAAAAGAGTTGTACTATGAAATGATAGACAGGGGAATCATTCCTGACGAAATTACTCACCGTTCTTTGACTTGGGGATTTTGCCAAGCTAGTCAAGTTGAGGATGCTGTGGAGCTATTAAAGCAGATGTGTAAGAACGAACATAAGATTGGAATTTCAAGTTACAGGCTTGTTATCCTTGGACTGTGTAAACAAGGGAAGGTTGATATTGCAATACAAGTTTTAGATATGATGATAAAAGATCAATGCAAGCCGGATGATGGGATATATTATGCTATAATTAAAGCCGTTGCTGATTGGGGTATGGTGAAAGAGGCTAATGATTTGCATCAGAAGTTGATTGAACGGAAGATTCTAAAAAGTGAAACCGTTTTGAGTTAGACGGAGTTGTGCCTGTGAGGTGATCTGTTTAGACGTATTTGTTAGTGAGAATAGAGCTCTTTTCAGTTAAAATATTTTGGTTGTTTACCTCCATTATTTCCGTCCTCTAGTTTATATCCATGATTTTGACTGGTGCAAAAATTTCTCTCTGCAGCGCTTTTATAAAATTTCTCACAAAAACGTATATGAGATACATCTTCTACCATGTTAATAACTTATTCATAGGAACAATGATAAGAAATTTTGAAAATTTTTATCAATAAAATGTTGTATTAAGATTTGAATCGACATCGTATGATAACCATGAAAATAGGGAAAGAAACATGAAATTGTTAATTTCATTGTCATAATATTAAGTTTGAAAATTATAACGGAAAGCAAATTCTATACGGTTCAGTCAAAGATGAGAACTTGATGCACGTATACATTATAATTCCTCATCACCGTAANTCCATGATTTTTACTGGTGCAAAAATTTCTCTCTGGTGCAGCGCTTTTATAAAATTTCTCACAAAAACGTATGAGATACATCTTCTCATAGGAACAATGATAAGAAATTTTGAAAAATTTTATCAATAAAATGTTGTATTAAGATTTGAATCGACATTGTATGATAACCATGAAAATAGGGAAAGAAACATGAAATTGTTAATTTCATTGTCATAATATTAAGTTTGAAAATTATAACGGAAAGCAAATTCTATACGGTTCAGTCAAAGATGAGAACTTGATGCACGTATACATTATAATTCCTCATCACCGTAACTTAATGCGATGTGCAATCACCTTTCTCTCTCGTGTTTTTTTTCCCTCACAAATACGGGATTTCTTCCTAAGTTGGAGGCAATAAAGAAAACTAGAACCACCCAAAGGATATCAATTTCTTGACGTTGAACTGCATGACGAATGCACCCCTTTAAACTCCTTGAATTTTCCATAATCACAAATCGATACCGATGTCTGTCTATCTTTTTTTCTCCCATGATATGAAGAAATCCATTAATCACGAATCGGTTTCAGCATCCTCCTTAGAAGCAAGATCCACTGAGAGGACCTGAACTTATCAGTTTAGGTCGAAGAATCTAGCTCTTGATTTCTGATAACGTGAGATCTTTGTACACATCGAGCATGGGAAAGGTTTTGTTTAAACGTTTAAATGAATCATCAGAAATAGCACCTATACTAACAAGGGAGTTAGCCAGCTCCATTGCGTCGTTTCGCCATCCAGCAAAACCAACCCCTTCAATCAAGAGAGTGTACGTAGTCTCATTAGGCAGACATCCTTTTTCAATCATTGCAGACAACACCTCAATGGCATCAACAATTCTGTGAACTTTGCATAATCCAAGAAGAACGATGTTGTAGCTAATTACTGTAGGCTGATATTTGCTACCCTCCATGTCCACTAACAACCCAATGGCCTCATCCACCAATCCATCTCTGCACAAACAAGATATAAGTGAGTTATAGGTAATCCCGTCAGGATCGATCCCGTTGTTTACCATCTCTAGAATCATCCCCAATGCTCTGATTTTGTCCCCACTACTCCAGAGTGCACAGAACATTGTATTATAAGAACTGACATTTGGAGGACAACCCACCTCGTCAAGCTTTTCGAAGATGTTGAGAGCCTCATCAGCTTTTCCATTCTTGCACAGAGTGGCCAAGATTGTGTTATAGTTCACAACATCTGGCATGCAGCCATCAGAGATCATTATCTCCAGGAATTCTATCGCCAAATCAACTCTGCCTTCCTTGCAGAATGCAGATATCAGTGGATCATAGCTATAAGCATCAGGGGTTAACCCCTTTTCCTTCATAACCTTCAACACATCTACAGCCTCCTCAACTTTCCCATCACGACAAAGTGAACTAATTAAAATGCTGTAAGTCACAACATTTGGTTCACAACCTTTAAGAATCATATCAGACATCAACTTCTCTCCCTCTTCCCACTTTCCTTGATTCAGAAGTCCACGTAAGAGAATATTGTATGAAATCACATCTGGGGCACAAGCCTTAGAACTTATAGTCGTAATGAACTCAAAGGCTCGATCTAACAACCCTTCCCTGCACAGACCCCTGACGATTACATTATAAGTATACATATCAGGTTGAAGCCCTCTTGATAACATCTCATCCAAAAGCTTCATAGATTCATCAATACCACCCTCCAGAATGGTCGCTTCTATCAGAATTGTGTAAGTAATCACAGTGGGCTCGCAGTTGTCTTTCAACAACTGATCAAAAACCTTCAAAGCCAACTTAAGCTTTCCCCTACTAGAAAAATTCCCAATCAGTATGTTGTAGGTGACAACATCAGGCGAAAACCCTCTGGTTTTCATTCTTTCAAGCACTTTATTGGCAGAATCAATTTGGTCAGCTTTACATAACCCACTAATCACAGCATTGTAGGCGAAAACATCAGGTTCACCGTACTTTTCCAATATTTCCATAACCCTAATGGCCTTGTCGATTTTCTTAATATTGAAGAACCCTTTGATAAGCTTTGTGCACAGAATGACATCAGGTTTGTAACCCTTATTGACCATACGCTGAAGAAAATACAATGAATCGTTGTATTTGCCTGCTTTCCAGGACCTATTTAGGGCTTTCATCAGATTGGTATCTTTGAAATCATAATCTTGGAAGAGATTGGGCCTTGTTCTAGAATAAACCCGAACATGTGCCGGGATACTTCGATTCGTACCGTCATTCAGAAGCGGGATTTTGCAAAGAACAATAGTGCTGGGATTTGATTTTGAATGTAGAATTTTGGGGTTCAGCTGGATTTTATGCGGGATGGTTCGCGGCAAGAAGTCACTAGAAAATATAGTCATTTGTATAGATGATGCTGATGATGATTCTTACGGCATTTAGTCCTCATAGACAGACAATCAAGTTGCAGAAAAATCCAGAAAACGGAAGAAAAGATCGAAGTACCTGTGAATGATGAAATCGCCAAAGGGGAAAATAACCAGTTGTGAAGTGAATGAAGCTAATCAGTTCGCTTCCCCTTCCTATCCTACCGAAATTTGCAGACGCCAGTTGAAGTTGTGGATAAGGGATTGCATTGCCTCCCCGCAATCTGCGAGGTCCACCTCGTCATATAATATTGACAAAATATAATAAGCATCGTGCACCTATTTTGCGGTAATTTTTAGTCCTAACGTTTCATTTGTGTCAGTTATACTCAAATGTGAAACGTTAGTTTCAATTATACCCCACCCTCGTTAGTGTACCGTTTTTCGAAACTTTTAAGCTTCGATTCGTGTTCATTTCAGTTTCTTGATAAATGAGTTTATGGGTACTCATTTTCGGTTCTTAAGGATCATTTTGCACATGGAAATTTTGAGAAAAATGCTTCATTTTGCTGTATTTCGTTTTGGTCCTTTTTGGGTTCATCGAGTCCGATTTTCTTCGGATTTGGGCTATTTTGAACTTAATCTTTGAAATTGATCTAAGAAATCAAGTTTGTGATGTACGAAAATTAAAAACCATATAAAATCTGATCAAAACCGAGCTCAAATCGTGCGAAAATGATGTCATTTTTTGTGGATGATTGAAATTGGGGGCATAATTGAAACTCACGTTTCACATTGGGAACACAACTGACACAAATGAAACATTAGGAACATAAATGAAAATCACCACAAATGTTAGGGGCACGAAATAGTGTTTTACCAATATAATATTTAGTCGCTAAATTTATAATTAATACATGACAATTTGATTTTTAAAATATTACAATCCTTAACCATTTAGGATTTGTAAGAATTTTGTTTCTGAATTAAAGTTGATTTTATATTTTTTAAGTTTATAAATTTTTATTAAATTTATAATTATTAGAGATTAAATTATTGGCAATTGTAATTTTTAACAAAATAAATTTTGTATTTTGATTTTTTAAAAATTAATTTATTGACTTTTTTTTTTGGTAAAAATTAATTTATTGACTTAATTGGAGACAAAAAAATTATATTTCCTCCATGATTTATGAAACAGATAAACCTCCCAACAAAAAATATATGAAATTGATTTAGAAAAACAAAATCAAATGGCCATTTTAGTATTAAATGTTTTGATGTTTATTTTAGTCTTTCATGGTTCAAAAAATTTATATCGGTGTTAAATGTTGATAAACTATTTATTTTAATCCCAAAATATTAAATATAGTCATACTTCTCTTGTTTCAAATTCGAATGTGACGACTTTGATTCTCTATCCAGTTAAAATCGTAAGCAAATAAGATTAAATTGGATCCCGTATGTGAGCCTCTTATTTCAGGGTCAAACAAGTAAAACTGGTTATATCTCTCTCGTTTCAATTATGAATATAATTAATTCAGAGTTATGAGTTACTTTAAACAAAAAAAAATTTCTGCCTAATTAGGACCGTTGGAAGATGATATCAAATCGAGCTTAAAAGTGAGATTGCGACCAAAAAGAACAAAATTATGAAAAATCAATTACAAATTCACTTTTCGAGCCCAATTTAACTTTATTTGTTGATGATCCCAACTAAACAAAAAAGGACTCATTAATGGTATCCGGTATCTCTGAACTCGTCGCATTCAGTCTTGAAACGAGAAATATATGATCAATTTCACTTGTTTGACCGTAAAATAACGACCTACTTCCAGAACCTGATTTAATCTCATTTACTAATGGCCCCAACTAGATAGAAAAAAATACTCTTCAAAATAAGCACATAAATTTAAACTCATCACATTTTTACTTGAAACGAGATAAATATGACTATATTCAATAGTTTGGGATTAAAATGAAATATTTTGTCAATATTTAGGACAAATATCAATCTTATGAAACATAAATGACCAAAATGAACATATGAGTGTACATTTAGGACGAAAATGACCATTTGACAAAAAGAAATTCCACTTTTAATTTTTTTCAGAAAAAGATTGTTCTAATTTGTATTCTCTTTGGGCCATAATCCTGATTTATATTCTATGTATTCTAAAACCAACAAACTTTAAATACACATCTCACTCTTTAACATTTTTATCTCCAAACTTTGGGAATAATATAAATTTGGATAAAAACACAATTTTTTTTCTTAAATTTTACATTGATTTTTAATTTTGTTTATAATATTTTTTCTTTTAATTTCATTATCAATATTTAATATTTTTGCTAATTTTATCTTTTCACTAACTTATTTTAATAAATCAACGACAGACTTTATCGTCGTTTTCAATTTGAGTTATTATTTGAGTTTTTTTCTATCAATTTTATATTACATGTCATTAACATTAACTATGAAAATCTGCTATTAATATTTAGCTAAAATAAGAGAAATGATAAAATCGATCAAAATATGAAATACTAGAAACAAAATTGTCAACAAAAAAATATTAAAGATAAAATTAAAAATAGATGTAAAGTTTAGAGATAAAAATATTGTTTTTACCTATACATTTGTTTCTAAAATTTAGCTGTCGTTAATTATAATTATAATTATTCTAATTTATACATTACATTCAATTTTAGTTTAAACTCTAGTTTCATCAAATTTGTCATACAAAATATGATGTAACAATTCATTTGATATGAATATATATTGAATTTCCTTAAATTTTAGAATATATTTGAATTTGTAAAAAATTAGTCTTTAGCCTTTCAGTTTCAGGTTGAGGATATCTTGGATACCCAAAAAAAAAAAGGACAATGCTACTGTTAATTTGATTGCTTAAACAAATCAATATTTTTTTTTGTAAGAATAATTTTAGATGAGTAAGATCTCGNGGGGCAAATTAGGAATTCTACCATAATTCCCTAAGTAAATTTGGATTACATCAGAAATGTGAAGTAAAGAAAAATGACCTATGTAATGTAAATGCCTTTACATTGTAATCTACTTTACATAGCTCAAATTGTCATACCAAACACCTGAAAGTATTGGAATCCGTAGTTTACTTTAATACCCTCACTTTACACTCTAGCAAACACGGACCCAATATATTCGAGTGGAGAAAAGTAAATGAAGGATTAGGCCTCAGCCTAGTTACACGGATAATTCATCATCGATGTTGACTTATATTATTGTCAAGTGGCAACAGTAGCCACATAATTTTCTGGACCATGATTTCACTCATCCAAAAATGAAGTCCTATTGCCCAAAATGAGAACCTTCAAAAGAGGAGATCAACAGAATTAGCAATGCACAAGGAAAAATAAAATAAAAGTCAATTCCTGTTTTTGACGGAAACTAAACTATCCACCATAGATAATAATTTAATTTTTTTTTTCCTGATTTGTGATTGTGATACACATGAAATTAGCTGATAAAATTTGTTTTTTAAACAGGATATTCAATTTTATTAATTTGACATAAAGGTTTCTTCTTCTTTCTTTTTGTTGTAAAGAAAGTGAATAAATTACCTTCTCAACATTAATAATGAATAATGATGTACTCATTAGCATAAAATTGTCATGAAAAATGTAACAAAAAGAATGTTATGAAAAATATGACATTTTTTATGTCTGGAAAAAAAATTGCGGTTTTATCATTAAAGTTTTAAATGAAACATGTCACTTAAAAGTTTTCTTGATAAATGTATGTATTGAGAAGTACATTTAATTGCACTTCTGAATCTAAACTCTAAAGTCTAAACCATAAATGTACCTTTCTTGAATTTTTTTCTTCATCATTAATCATAATGCATTAAAGAATATACAGAATCTAATATCGATGATAGATCAAATTATGATGATCATACCAAAATTGGGGAGAAAAAAAGGAAGGGGCCAGGGAAGTGGTGTGCTGCTGTTGTCTGTACGCAAGATCATGGGGCTCTTCTGTAGCATGTGAATATATAGATGATATGATGATTGGATTTCGTCATTTCGATACCAAAGACCGTATTTTCAAACTTTGTTCAAAGGGACACGTGTCGAATTTTCCGTCACCCTGCCAAATTTATATTTTCTGCTACAATTTTTCTTTACAAAATAATACATAATACAATTCACTCTATTTTCTTGTATCTGCATAATTTCTACTTTCAATTCTACGTTAGAAATCGCGCGGATCTCAGCAGAATTGCCCTCATTTTTTTTTCTCTTTCTCGTCCTCGTTTATTTTCTCTCTTTTCCTTTTCTTTAAGATCACCTGCACCGTTCCCTTAATTTAGTACCTGAAAGATCTGATCTAGGGTTCTTGCTCTATTCCCAGCTCCAAATACGACCATCTCAAGAGAATTTCTCTCGTTTTGAAATAGAATCCTAATCGAAACACGCGATTTCGGTTCAGAGACATTGAAATTCAACTGAAATTAATTTAGGACTCGTATTTATCTTCGTTCGGATCACTGTTTCGGTTTGTGAATGAGGGAATAGGAATTGGTTTTAATGAACATGGAAGTCGTTAGTGATGTCGCGTCTTTGGACATCGAGTTGTTGCAGCTCCAAGAGGTGTCTGCTCTGGCCCTCAAGTCTAACCTGAATTTTGTCGAGAAGCTCTTCGAGCAGTGGCTGTCGCTTCCTGAAAGTAATCGAGTGGTAGGCTTCATTTCACATTCCTTACATTTGAAATCTGTAGCCTGAATTCTGTATGTTGAGAGTCTCATTAGCTTCCTTCTTTTCTATATGTTAGAATTTGCTTGATATTTTTGTTTTTGCAAAACTCCTATAAATAAGCGTACGGGTGATTAAGTGATTGGGAACCAATTTCATGTTTCATGGGAGATATAGGGATCTCGGTTGTAACAGAACAATCATATAGATTACAATGGTGGAATCCACTGAGGTGGTATGTCAGATGCTAATTCATCATTAAGATTGAACACCATAGGTATTGCCAAAAGGAAACTAGCCATTTGTACTTAAATGCCTACTCCCCAACCCAAACACAGGACCTCTTTGTGATCCTTGGAGTATATGAAATGCAGTTAACAACGAGATGCCTTTTTATTCATCTTGATCCTGGCATACTTAATATTTTCTAGTTGATCGTTGAAGTGTTTGCAATTTTTTCTAGTGCCTCACTTGTTTAAGTGCGTAGGTAACATCATTGCTGAATGAAGCAAAGTTAGGTGTTCCCCTGAATGTCCCTGGAAATTGCTCTAGTCCAAATGCTACAAGTGGTACATTGCCTTCCATGTTTCCGGCTGGCACTGCACCACCTCTTTCTCCCAGAAGTACATCTGGTTCCCCTCGCATGGTGAAACAGAGAGTTGGTCCTTCTAATTTGAGTTCTCCTTTGAAAGTTGTAAGTGAACCACCGAAAGAGTTGATACTCCAGGTATGTTTCCTTAATATCATTCCTCTGTGACACTTTTCTATTGTACCTGGTCTGCTACATGTGTCTGTGTGGCGTACATCAGTACATGTGTTTTGGTTAAGTGCTATGTTAATATTCATAATATAAATACTTGTATGCTGGCAGTTCTACTTTCAAAATGGACGTCCACCACCAAAGGAACTGAAAGAACAATTCTTGTTGAGAGTGGATCAGTTATTCTACGGTCACTCAGATGGGCTGCAAATGCAAGGTGAGATATAAAACATAATGTTGGTGATAGCTTGAAGACCCTGTTTGCTGCAACTGGGACAACAAGTGACTTTGAATGTTGTCAAATTTTAGCTTCTTCCATTCACCATTCTTGAATTTGGTTAAAAATTACTTGTTCTAACTATTGACAATAGCTAAAAAGTAACTAAAAGTCTTATTCTAACGTAATTTGATTTGTGCTACTTAGCACTGAGAATGGTGTTCTGCTTGTTTCCTTGATGTGTCAGAATTCAAATCAGTTACTCGGGATCTTTGCAAGCTGCCATCCTTTTTTTCAACATCTCTTTTCAAAAAGATTGATATCAATGGAACTGGTTTGGTGAAAAGGTGTGTACTTTAATTTATCCACCCTTGCATTCTATTGATGCCTGGAATGTAGTTATTCTTTATACAGAAGGGGTAATTTTAGTTATTCATGCTTTTCTTGCACTTTGAATGTGTTTTAACTCATTTTGTCTTCTTACTGGCAGTCTCTCATAGTGGGATTGGTTTTAATTCTTATTTCCTGGGTCATCAGTTATTATTGTTAATGCTGCTGAACCCTTTAATATTTATTTTCTTATAAGTATGGTTGGATCTTTAATTTTATATTTCTGTAGGGAAGAATTTGTTGATTATTGGATTAATGGCAACATGTTGACGATGGATATAGCAACTCAAGTATACAGAATTTTAAAGCAACCAGATCTCAATTATCTTACTCAGGTTTGACCATCTTGGCTGATGTACTATATTCATATCCATCTTTCTTATTTAAGAACAACACTCTACTTCGTACCAGGACGACTTTAAACCTGTGCTTCGTGAGCTTTTGTCAACTCATCCTGGGCTGGAGTTCCTTCAGAGTACACCAGAGTTTCAAGAAAGATATGGTTTGTCTTTAGTCTTTGGCCATAACATTGCAATTATGGGTTTGTGTAACAGTAAATGATACTAAAATTCTGGGTCTTAGGTTTCTTTGAAAAAGAAATTCCTTATGACATCCTTTGAGACCTTCCCAAGATGTAGTCCCCCTTTTTTTTGTACACAATAATCTCCATTAGATGTTGCTAGTTTTAGAGATTAGATCAGATTAGAAATGAGGAAGCAAACAGCAAAGGTGTGGCTCAAAATTAAGTTGAAGCAATGCCAAATTTATGGGGTGAAGTTCATGGGCTATTGGCCTCATTGTTCTATGTACACAATAGTGGACTATTAAGAGATCCAACAGCATAAATACGAGTCTGTTGAATAAAAGTGATGAGGTGTATATTTGGTACCATTAGACAGGATTTATTAAAAAATGGCGCTCATGCTTGTGTTATCCTTTTCCCCCTAGTTTTTGTTAAGATTTGTTCTTTGAATTAAGATGTTGATAAATTCTAGCCAACAAATATAACTGTGTAATCCCAGTAATGTTTTCTTCATTTAGTCTAACCTCCTTTTGTGGGGCTTTTGTTTCTTACTCTACTTATAGCATATTAGATATATTTGTTGAAAAAGTAGCACTTAATCTATCTGTATTCTAGGGGATATAGTTAAAACCTGATCAACTAAATTTTATGCTTGAAGTCTGGACATAAACTTGAGTCAATTTGTCATGGTTTCTGCTGTAATGCTGTTTTTCCTCTAAGGTGCAATATTCATGCCTTTTCATCTTTTCCACATTTCAGCTGAAACAGTAATATACAGAATATTTTACTACATAAATAGATCTGGGAATGGTCGTCTTACTCTGAGAGAGCTGAAGCGTGGGAACATAATTGATGCAATGCTGCATGCCGATGAAGAAGAAGACATCAACAAGGTGTTGAGGTATTTAAGTTGTGTGGAAATTTCATCTCATTTAACTACACACGGACCTTTTCTTTTTTCTTATTTTCACTTGATCAAATATTCCTACATACTGTTTGTAGGTACTTCTCTTATGAGCATTTTTATGTTATATACTGCAAGTTTTGGGAGCTGGATACAGATCATGATTTCTTGATAGACAAGGAGAACCTTATCAGATATGGTAACCATGCGCTTACCTACCGTATTGTGGATAGAATATTTTCTCAGGTTTGTGTAAATTGCACATTGCTTTTATCTTGAGACTAAACTCCTGCTATCTTCAGGGACAACCCACTTGCTTTCTATAAGTAAAAACCGTCTATTCTTTCATCTATATGATTTATTAGATTTTTTATTATTATTATTTCTTTTGAAGATACGGATTCTTACCGGCTTCATTATAATCTCAGGTTCCAAGAAAGTTTACTAGCAAGGCTGAGGGAAAGATGGGATATGAAGATTTTGTTTACTTCATTCTATCTGAAGAGGATAAATCATCTGAGCCTAGTCTTGAATATTGGTATGTTTTTGGTCCTTTTGTTATTTGTTTTGTTTGGTGGTTTTTTCCCTCCTATATAAGATGTCATCAGATTAATGGGTGCAGGATTGCAATAATGAAGACGATGCATGGCTAGCTTAGGCATGTCTACAGCATGCTTTATCTAGCTTAAATGTGCATCCATTTTCTTGTCGGGTCTCTCACAGACAAAAAAGGGGAAAGCGGGAGAGGGGGGAACTGGAGCAATATAATCCATCTATTACTAAATTAGATATTAGTAATTTAAAGCATGGTGCAAAAGAGAACAGCCCAGATTGGTAATCCTACCTTGGGAGGATAGTGTAGCTTGTGCCTTTAGGAGCATAAGTTTGTTTATTGTAAGCATCTTGTACTAGAGTTATAGTTTGAGCGAGTGATAGCTTTTAGTTAGGAGCTAACCGGTACAACTAAATTAAAGTGGAAAACAGACTATTCAGGTTTTGGATGCTAATCATATTACAAATGTTCAGTATGAGAAAAATGGAAGAAAACAGAGAGAGTTTTACAATTTTTCATTAGTTTCTTTTTTTAAGAAAAAAAATTCCAACCAGAGGTCAATGATCAAGGAGTTAAAAAAAATGTTTCATTTTCATTCCCTCTCCAAAGTATGAGCACACACTTGGGAAAAATGTTGGAAATTGTCATCTGTTTGATTTGCTCCTGATTTCTTCTAATAACAGCTGTGTTGATTGAGATTAATTGTCATTATTAGGTTCAAATGCATAGATTTGGATGGAAATGGAGTTCTGACACGGAATGAGCTGCAATTTTTTTATGAGGAGCAATTGCACCGGATGGAGTGCATGGCCCAAGAACCTGTATTTTTTGAGGATATACTGTGCCAGATTATTGACATGATTAAACCTGAGGTTTTCTTTTCTCTCTTCTATCTTATTTGATCTTCCTTTATTTTGTTTTTTGGAATTCTAAGGGTATTAGCAGATTATCTGCAAAAATGTTTACAAATCTAGCAAGCAGATTCCGTGGATTGTGTTAAAGCTGTGTTTTCCCTCTATGAAGTTGGTGTATCACCAATTAACTTATTTTATGTCTTCATTACTTATTTTATGGTGACAATTTTTCTCAAGTAAAATTCTTCTCCCTGCAGAATGAGAGCTATGTAACTCTGCGTGACCTGAAAGGCAGCAAACTCTCTGGAAGTGTTTTCAATATCCTGTTCAATCTAAATAAGTTCATGGCCTTCGAAACTCGGGACCCATTTTTGATTCGTCAGGTACATGAAACTGAAAGATTTGATTACATTAATGAAATTATCGAGTTAGTATGCTTGGGCCATTGTCGGTGACTGTTTTAATCTCTCTATTTGCACAGCAACGCGAGAATCCAACATTAACAGAGTGGGATCGCTTTGCTCATAGAGAATATATTAGGCTTTCAATGGAAGAAGATGTAGAAGATGTCTCTAATGGAAGTGCTGAAGTCTGGGATGAATCACTTGAGGCTCCCTTCTGAGACTATGTAAGTGACTTAATTCTAAGCAACGATGGTACTTTATGTCAGTGAGCTAATATTATGTTGTCTTATGCCTTCCATGGCATGCATGCTCAGAATTCCAATTTGTGTTACTTTGCTCTTTCAAGATGCATTTCGAGAAGTCAGAAAGTTGAGATCTTTGTGCCTTCCTACACAATGTAGTGATTATTTCTTTCTTCATCAGCTTATTTTTATTTAAAAATAATATTTCAGCTATGTTTGGTACTTTTTTTAAGCTTATACTGGTCTATGAATGCAGGGGTTATAAACAAATGATTGCCCCAGAAGTGTTGGAGAGGCCACTTTACAAAGACACCGAACTAAGGATGGGCTTTTAGGTGGATAGTGCCAACTCTCTGCCCAAAAAGAGGGAAATTGTGAGCTTCACCTTGAATTGTATTTTTTACGGGCAAGCCGCACAACAGCAATATTTTGATCTTCTGCAGGTAGAGACAAACATGGGGCCGTTATCATGGCAAGTATCATTGCCTTGTACCAATGCCCAAGCAAGCCAGGTCGATTTTATTGGTAATGTTAAGTAGGCATGTTATTTGGGGCACCTAAGCTGTTAAAGATTATATATAGCCAGATGTTTTTTCCCTGCCTAAATATCAAATGGTTGGATTTTTTTCTTGGTTGTTTCAATGGTTTATTATTCTTCACTGCTAATGTTGCCCAACTTAGATGGATATTTGGCCAAGGAGATTATAAATCAGTGAGTAAGAATTATATTGGTCACTTGTAATAAATTGGCGATGAAAGTGAAACTTTTAGGTTTGTGTGAGGAAAATGATTTCTATTGGGAGTATTTCCTATGCATACGGCCCAATAATCATCTTCATACCAGTGTTATAAGTTATGACACATTAACATTCCCACGGCTCGAGTGAAAGGATTGGGTTAATTGTAATTTCGTCTCTGTTGATAGTTGATACGTCCAAAACTGATAAAAGCAGGCCATTTCCATCCTGACTCGAAAAAAAAATAGTTAGATATTCTAAGTTTCTAGTGTGGTTTTCGTTTTAACTTAAAATATTAAAATTTTAATGAAAGATTGTGTAAACAATGTTAATTCCATTTTAAATGTAAAAGTTCGTATTGAGTTTTATGTAATCATATTCAATGCTAATATTTCTAAAACAAACAACTTTTCTACTACTGGAAAGTCATTATTGTTAAATCTCCGGTGAATTAATTGAACAGATATTTGGGACCACATATTTTCCTTTCACTTTCTTAAAAAAAAAGGTCAAAACCCTATTTTAATCTATAATGTTTGTCCGAAGTTTCGTTATGGTTCCTAAAATTTCTTTTATTCGGTTTTGATTCTCAAAGTTTTCAAAAAGTTCTACCCTAATCAGTTTTCGTACTCTTTTGTTAAAAAGAAAGAAAAAAAAGGAGAAAACTGATTTTTATACTCTAATAATTATACTCTTTTGGGTTAAGGTCTTTTCCTTTTCATAGTAGAGATCAAAATGTAATAAAAAATAGGATAAATTACACAGAAAATCCATGTGGTTTGGTCCATTTAAAGAAAGGGTCTGTGGTTTAAAAAGTGGCAAATAAGTGCAGTAATTTGCTCCGTTACAAAAAGGGTCACATGAGGTATGTGAAAATCCCTAATTTCTCTTCCATTGTGCAGAAATCAACCCTATCTCCACATCCGTGCAAACTCTATCTCTCATTCTCGCCATTTTCCTCCATTTTTGAACCCTAATCCTCAGAAATTAGGAATTGAGTATGTGAAAATGGGTCACGTGAGTTGCACATTGTTCNTCCTCCATTGTGCAGAAATCAAACCCGCCATTTTCTTCCATTCTGGAACTCTAATTCTCATAAATTAGGGATTGAGTATATGGAAATGGGTCACGTGAGTTGCACATTGTTCTAATTTCGTTAGTTCTGGATGACAAATACCTCCTAGGACCCTTTTTGTTAACAGAGCAAGTCATATACTCTTATTTGTCATTTTTAAAATCACATGAACCTTCTGTGTAATTTACACAATCAAAAAATATAAAAATTAAAATAGGATGAGATTTGTACTATTAATAAAATCAAAAANAAAATTTCCATTTTATATATATGAGAAATGAAGAGGATTTAAAAAGTTAAATTTAATTAGTTAGGTTTGACAATGACAATATAATCATTTTAGGTAGATTAAAATAATTTTATGGGGTTAAATTAATCTCACCTTTTAGTGTTGGGACTAAAAATTAAGCATTTTATGAAATTATATTTTTGAGACTAATTTAATAATCCGTATACTAAATACGTGATTAATTTATAACAAAGATGATAATGTTGAGACTATTTTTTCAATACGTATATCCAACGGCTAATTATATCTGTAAAGANATATGTTTTGATTTTTAAATATTTATTAAAAATAAAAATTATTACTTGTTTGTTTAAGGAGAAAGGATAAAGTAAAAGAACAAGAGGTGGAAAAAGCGGAAGGAATTTGATGTGCTGGCGTCGTACCTTACACTGTCCTGCACCCGTCGTACCTTACCACCCTTTCACCAATATTGAATTCAGATATCCTATCAAATATCCCAACTTCCCAATCAAGATTCAATATGCATTGCTGCTCTTTCAATTAATAACATATATGTAATATATCCACAGCACTTTAGCTCCATATTTGTCTCTTCCCTTTTCCTTTACCCACACAAACAAACGACACCGTTGGATTAATGGATTCCAAATTTTGTTTATTATTTTTTTGAAAAAGAAAGAAAAGATGTGATGTGATCATAATGGTGGAGACAACATCTAGCTTTAGCTATCAAGTAGTCCCCCACTGTTTTGTCCTGATTCTTGGAAAGTATACCTTTTTCTCAAAAATAACGAAAGATTAGTAATTGGTGGGACACATGAAAGACCTCCATTCCCATATTCCCAGTAATCACTAATTATATTACTCGGAACTACACTCTCCTATATATCTTCGTAAAATTACTTATCATATATCATATTTTATATACCATATCAATTCGTGAGTTAGTGAGTTGTGACCAAACTCTACCTTTTTTTTAGTTAATTATAGGTTCACCGTAAATGCGATATGTATTATAATTTTATGTTATTGGGGAAGTTTAGGATCCCCACTTTACTTGGATTTTCTAAGTATATCCCAAGGACGACGTTTTATTGGAATACTATTAAATTTATTCATTTATATTCCATTTCATTTTGCGTAATATGCATGGCAGCATGCTTAATTAATTAGCCATCACTAGCAAGGAAAATAATAATATGTCGCTAATTGCTGAGCGGTAACGCTAATACGAGGTTCTATTAAAGAAAAACTAATGAAAAAAAAAAAACAAAGGTAGGCTCACTGGTATAACAATTAACAGATTAACAAAATAGCATTTAAGAAGGAATAGAGTTTACCGGTTTACCGGTTAGTTACAGGCTCGCACTGGAAAGTGGAAACTGATCAAACGGAAGCAAAGAGAGAGAAATAGGAAGTTCCGTTTCCGTTATAGTGAAAAGTGAAGACGTGGTGAATCCTCAGTGATGATGTTTTCGTCACAAAGGATATTCGTATGATATTCCAATTACAATTCCAAATCAAATTCCGATTCTACCCCTGGCCCTCTCTCTCTCTCTTTTCTGTTTGTTCTGTATTTTTACTATTCTTTCTAATTCCTTTTCTGTTTCTGTTGTATAAAAAAAAATCAGAGAAAGTAACGTCGCCGACGGTAGGTAAATCACGAAAAGCAAGAAACAAAGGAACGAACAAACAATCAATCAGAGAGAATGTGCGNCCTGGCCCTCTCTCTCTCTTTTCTGTTTGTTCTGTATTTTTACTATTCTTTCTAATTCCTTTTCTGTTTCTGTTGTATAAAAAAAATCAGAGAAAGTAACGTCGCCGACGGTAGGTAAATCACGAAAAGCAAGAAACAAAGGAACGAACAAACAATCAATCAGAGAGAATGTGCGAGAGCGTGAAGAGCCATTACCAAGTGTGCGAGGAGATCGGGCGTGGGCGATTCGGCACCGTGTTCCGCTGCATCGATCCAATTTCTAAGGAATTTTATGCTTGCAAGGTCATCGATAAGCGCCTCCTCACCGATTCTACCGATCGTTCTTGCCTTGACAACGAAGCCAAATGCATGACCCTTTTGTCTCCCCACCCTAACATTCTTCAAATCTTCAATGTCATCGAAACCGATGATTTTTTGTCCATCGTCATCGAGCTCTGCAAACCCCTCTCCCTCTTCGATCGCATCATCGACCGTCCTTTGCCGGAGACACAGGCCGCTTCTATCATCAAACAACTCCTCGAAGCGCTCGCACATTGCCACCGTCTCGGCGTTGCTCATAGAGACATTAAACCTGACAATCTCTTGTTTGATTCCATGGATAATCTTAAGCTCGCCGACTTTGGCTCCGCTGAGTGGTTCGCTGAGGGAAGAAGCATGACTGGGGTGGTAGGAACGCCGTATTACGTCGCGCCTGAGGTTTTGCTGGGAAGAGAATACAACGAGAAAGTGGATGTTTGGAGTAGCGGAGTAATTTTGTACATCATGCTAGCTGGGATTCCACCCTTCTATGGCGAATCGGCGGGCGAGATATTCGAGGCTGTGGTGAGGGCTAATCTTAGGTTTCCTTCTAGGGTTTTCAGGTCGGTGTCTACCTCTGCTAAGGATCTTCTCCGGAAGATGATTTGTAGGGATGCTTCAAGGCGATTCTCTGCAGAGCAAGCCTTGAGTAAGTCAATACTAATTAACTCCCTCGCCTCGCTATTTTATTTGTTTATTTATCATTTTACTATTTGAATTAATTTGATGCTTACCGAACTATGTTTTACTTGTGTATAGGGCACCCGTGGATCCTGAGTGGTGGACAAAGAGACACCACTGATCTCACTTGAAAAACCACAATCTCAACTCACAAGAAACTTGCTTGAACCTGCCTCAAGCATGCCCCCAAATTTTGCCCTTCTACCTGTACAGACGATGCCTCCTACTATGAAAATCCTTTCTTCTCTTTGGGATTTTTCTCAACAACTAGCTTATCGAGTTCTGATACTGTAGATATTGGTGTGGGTTAAAGACTTGAGAACCCTTCGTCTTTTGCTATCATCTTCTCTTCTTGTTTGTTTGTTTTGTTTTGTTTTTTGTTTTGTGAAAAGCTCATAATAATTGAGGTGAGTATGGATGATCTAAACGTCCATCATCATCCCTCACCCCTCTGCAGTTTTTTTTGTAAATGGAAAGCGTCTGGAATGAATGCAGAGACTCTTGATATGGTAATTTTCATGTGCATCTTTCTTTCTCTTTTCGATTATTTGCCCATTTATTCGTTTTTGCCCCTCAACAATTGTGACTGGTATTGTAGAGGGTCTCTTTGAAATTTCAACTCAAAATATGGTCATGAATGTATTACCAGAAATTAAACTTGAAGTTTTGAATTGAGTTAGGATTAGAAGTCAAGTCTCAAGATTAATTAAATTTGTTGCCAAAGATGTCAAATTCAACCTGGGACCAGCATCATGTGCCAAATGGATAAAGGGAGGGTTATCCCAAGCTGCAGTTGACAAAACATTAGGTAACATATTCTCAATAACATGGCGGTGGTTGACAATTCCTTAAAAAATTTAGTGGATTTTCTCTACATTCAACTATACAAGCTACAGTTACTGAATTTGGGGAAGCAAACAAAACAAAAAATGAAAATACATGCAAAAAAGTGCACCTGCGTTCTGAATAAACAAGAAAAAAGTGCATCAAATAATGAATTATTGGCAATGGTAGTGGGATGGAATCTAAATGTTGTCGAATAGAACACAAATCCAAAGAAGCTGCCAAAATTGCTGACCTGATATATTGCTGCCATTATGTGGCCAAAAAAATATATTGCTGCCATTAATCCTCAATTGACTTTCTTCTCTCTAATCTAAGCACTACCTTTTCAATCCCTCCATTTCTTGGCACTTATTATTCTTTTTTTCATAAATAGGAATATCATTAAAAGGAAGCGAAGAATCAAGGTCCAGCCAATACAATATACAAACAATTTATTGGCACCAACCCACATATATTGAATAGATAAATCAATATTTTGTTATACAATTTTATTTTTCAGAAAACTCACATCGTTTATTAGCTATAACAATTAACAAGAGAGAAAATTTAAATTACTTTTACTAAAATAACTTCCTCCACAGTTTCTTATTATATATATATATATATTTGTGTTAATATTTTCACTTTAATCAATTTTAAAATATTATTTACATATTCTTTAGAATATGCAAAATTACTAGTTTATAGTAATGTCAGTGGGGGGTTTTTGCTCAAAGTTTAAACAGAAAATTTGTCACTAGTTAAGTGGTAGATAATAATTGGAAGGTCATCATAGTGATCAATATTTTAAACCAAATTGATTTAAAAAAATGAATAATATATTTTAAAATATGCCATACGTGTTAGGTTAACAAGTCCATTGTGTTTGATATACTTTAATAAACATTCCAGAAACAACGGTCTACCATTGTAGCTAATTATTTGTTCTTTGTTTTTTGAAAGTTAAGNCACTACCTTTGTTATTTGTTTTTTGTTTTTTGAAAGTTAAGTACCACCTTTGATCTGTTCTTTGTTAAAAAAATATTCATTATATTAAACTACCTGGTATTATTTAGTAGGTTGAGAGATAAGATGGAATCTCCGTGAAAGATTCTCCATAATTAGAGTGGCATCCGATTCATATTTCAAACTATGGTTTTCATCCCATAAAATTAAAAAAAGTGTCTTGCTAATTAATAGATTAGTCATTATAGATATTAACTCGAAATATTATACTCTGAACGCTCAACTCTGAAGTCATAAAAGATAAAACAAGAAGCAAAGAAAGTCTAACTCTAACCTGGTGCAGTGAAAAACTGAAGATATGCCTTATGTCTTCTTTAAATTAATCAAGATTCAATACATATAGCAATCCGCTGCAACTGGCAAACGTGGCCCTACAACCATGTGAGTTGTGACACGTTACTTGCTTACTAACTGATATTTTCGGTACTCGTATTATTATTTTGTTTATCCATTCATTGTGGGACAGGATAATTGTTATTTATTATTATTTAAAGAACGATATTAGCTTATCTTCAATCTTCCTCTAGCGTCCTCACACTTCAATCATGGAGGATCTTAGTATTATAATATTAGTTATATTTTTATATTAGAATAAAATAAGCATAAATGTCCCTTTCATTTTCCATGTTTCCTTAATAGTTGGGCTTTGGCTGCTAGGTCGCTTATGTGTCCCACTGAAATTGGTCTCAGTCTCATCAGCAGTCACTTAAATCGGTGGGATTCAACATTCTTTTTCGAAAAAGAAAAAAAAAGTAATAATGAACCATGGCATGGCAACTGAATGTTAGGTAGAAGACGACGATGTAAATGGTGAAACTGTAACCGAAATCCCGAATCCAGACTTCCAACCAAAAAAGAACACTATAGACGAAATAACAAAATAAGACTATATCAAAATCAGTTTTAGTAGCATGCTGAATTGCTGACAATATGTCAGTAGTATATGAACATTAATTAATAAATGGTTGACAGCATCATGGGCCAATGTATCGAAGCTTATGCAAGGAGGAATTATGGTTATCTATCTGGCAAATCAATATTGTAGCAAGGAAAACAATGGTTTACATTACTTCATGATGGCGTTCTGCAATTTCCTGACCACCCTGACCTGTTAGAGGTAAGTAGTAACAACTAACAACAACTCTTCCCGCTGAAGTTCGTTTCATCCTTTGTACCTAGGAAGGATTGCAATGCAAGGCACAATAGAAAGAAGTCAGAATCTAAGCAGCAAATTTTATACAAGGGTCTCCAAATTTCTTGTCCTCGTACAAAAAACAACTGAACCATTACTCTCTCTCGAAGGCTTAGTAAGAAACTAATCACAAATTTGAAAGGTAAAACTTCGCAGCACAAATTGCAACTGCAGACACGAATTTAACCGATATTTATTTTACCTACACTCCTGCTGAAGTTGTTGTGCTACTTCCAAAACTGATTCTTTGATTTTTTTTTTTTATACGCTGGCTTCAATATTTGGAAAGACCACATTAGTGTCTCATCATAGCACCAGCATTGTCAAATTCTCCACAATAATTAGGTGCTGAAAACACTGTTACAAGCTGTTAGTTAGCAAAGAACTTGTAACCATCCTCCACAACCAGCCAGGCACATAGGAAATCAAAGCAACTAAATTTTAGTTAAAACCTACATCTCCTTTTTAAACATAAAGGATTGTACAATGTGAAACAACATATGACTATGTCATGCATAAAATTCCTTCAAGCGTGCAACACAAAAGGCAAATTCTAGTCCTTTCAAGTAACAAAAATTTCGACAGAAATATGTGAATTGCTGTCATAGAATCAGTAGAAATGGGATTAAAGATTGAATGCTGAAGTCTTGATAACACAGTGAACAGCAAAGGAAGGGTTTAACCTGATGAGCACGACAAATGAGATCCAGATCTTGCTTCTGAAGAAACTCAGAGACCTTATCAGCACCAAATGTATTATTATGAAACTCCCCTGTCATTCATTCCCCAATCTTGAACATCCTTGCTTGGGTCTGACCAAAGGAGATCACAAAGCAAACCTGTATCTGGATTCTGGTACATCAGTAGGCCGCTGTAGATTTCTAATCTGTTCCAAATTATGCAAGTCAGGAGAAAGTCCCCCATGCATACGCAGAATCTTTTCATCAATAAGGGCTGCCACAGGTAAGCAGTTGAAGCACTCAGCAAATGACTTCCATAACCTTACATTGATTGAACCTTCTCTTACATTCATCATAAAATCCATATATATGGTTTATAGAAGCACATTCATGTTTCCCCCTTAAGAGGAAAAACTTCTCAGGATATTTTATTTTATAGGCAAGGAGAAGGCATATTATTTTCAAACTCTGCTTCCCACGGTCCACATAATTCCCCCAAAAATAAGTAGTTGGCATCAGGAGGAAGTCCACCCTACTCAAAAAGCCTTAATAGATCACAATATTGACCATGTACGTCATCTGAAAGATAGATATAAAAAAGGGTCCTTCTAACATGTGTCTTTAGGACACATATTAAGGTTTCTTTTGATTGATCAAGTGAATTTTCAAACATTAAAAATTATCTTTTAAATGAATTTTTATAAATTTTAAGATATGAGATGTTTTATTAACCAGTCAGAAGAAACCTTAAAATATGCCCCAAATAAATCCTATAAAAAAAATCAAGAAATCATTGCAGAAACAGTATGCACGTAGTTGTTCTCTCGTACTTAGAATATAACGTAACACTGTCACCAGTCTCTTCCACATCGGTCCATTGGAGCACCAGTGAAGGAAAATATTATGAGTAAACTAACCTTTTGATCCCTGATTATACAGGCGCTGTAGATTCCCTGAATTTTTGCATGAGATATAATGTTTTTCCGGCATCCTTATTTCCTAAACCCTAAAACTTTTCAATCAATACTCATTAGTGAATCAAGATGGCATTAAGGAAGAAGCAAGGTGCAAAGAGTATCAAGCACAGAATGAATGAAGAGATGAAAGCGAAGAATAGGAAGAGTACAATATACCACAAATGTTAATCAAGCTCCAATAAATTAGGGTGTTGCAAGAAAGAGGGATCTCGGACTCAGACAGCTGAAGCTGCTTCCCTGGACGGCCGCGAACTCCAAGAAGGCGATTTATTATGTCATCAATAATCGATGGGTCCATTTCTTCGCCTCAAAGATAACGTGTGATGAGTGATTATAGGAAGGTGGAAAGGGGGCGAAGATGAACAGAAGCGAAAGTAAGCGAAAAGCGTCAGCAAGACTCGACGGAACCAAGTGACGAGTTTTTGGCCATCACAAGGATGTTGTTATTTGAGGATTTTTGGCAATTCTTTCAAGAAAGTAGGAGATGAAGAGAGATATATTGAAGAGAAGGCGAGGGGTACTTCACTTGTATCACTGGGTAACCATATCTCCTCTTTATAACTGTTTCCGAGTCCCAAGGTTTTTGCATAAAAATTTTGTTCTTACTATTCTTAAATGAGCCTTTTGATAAAAAAATATAATTGGTCATTGTGATTATAATAAAATTAAGGCCATATTGTAGACAACCTTTTAAGATGATAACAAGATTGTTTGGTGTACTTTGAGTGGAATAGATCGATTAGCTTGATCGATTGCTCCATTAGTTGAACAATGCATGCATATGGGATCAAGCTTGATAAAGGTGGGAATGGGAATATGGGATCTCATTTGTCATTCTCATCCCAACCATACTCTCCAAGTCTCACATAGTCATCCCCATACCATACCTACATGCACTAAAATTAGCACTCAAGATTTATGTATATTATAGATTGGTCTATCATTTCCATGCATTGCCCTCGAAATTCATTATCTGTCACTGCCCAACATTTACATCCATCGGAATGGAGTGTGTATCATGCCATACAATCCCAAACCTTAAACTTAGTTATACTAATTCTCGATCCTAAACCCAACGGGTAATGCATGCAAACGTCTACAATATCTAGTTAGTTGCTCATCCTCATATTGGAAACTTCATAGAAATATAGAAAAGGAATACAGTAGCAAGCTTAATCAGAAGCTATAAAGCACCAGTATCAATGTAAAGCAGCAATGATGAATATAGAGGGTGATGATAAAGATAGGCAAGCATGTTCTGGCTTTTGAGTACATCGAATCAAATTACTAAAAGGACTGCTTTTTTTTTTACAGATTAAAGATGATCAGTAATTGAGGGTGCACTCTATCAAGATCTGATTAGTTTGCTCATCCTCAGATTGGAAACTTCATAGATACATAGAAAAGGAATACTACAGTATTCCAAATAGCAATCTTAATCAGAAGCTGTCATACATACTCATACAGCTTTAAGTATCCTGATAAATGGAAGTTAACAATTTTTCCTTGACCGCTTAAGGACTAAATAATTTGTTTGTAAGGAAGAAACGGTGTAAATGATAAAGCAATGATTAATAGAGAGGGAGATGATAATTAGAACCAGCAACGAAGATAGGCAATAGTGTTTTGACTTGTGAGTACATACATGCACTGGAACAAATTACTACAAGGACTATTTTTTATTTTTTTACAGATAATGATGAGTAATTCAGGGCGTATCAAAACTGAATGAAAGTGGGTCTGTCAAAGCCTAAAGTGGTCAAGTGGAATGGTATCACTGCCAAGGCCTAAAGAGTTGTAATAGGCAACATAATCACTAACCCGTGTTTCCTTGTAAAGGGCAGGACTGTCCTCTGATAACAATTCTTTTATGGGTCCAAAATCCAACTCAGATGACTGGTAATGAGTGCTGAAGAAGCAGGCCACAGATACTCTTGGGCCTATTATGTTTGCTAAAACTCTGTGCTTGGCACTCTTAAACCTGTCATTAGAGATAAGCTGCAATACCAAAACAAACCACAAATCATGAATCATCATTCATCCATTTCTGCTATGGTAGTTAGTTGAGTTAGGAACTTGCCTGGATAAGGTCTCCGAGATTGATAACCAAGGCTCCCTCAAGTGGGTGGATATCAACCCAATGAGTTTGGTAAAGCACTTGGAGGCCACCAATGTGATCTTGAAGAAGGATGGTGAAGAAATCAGGGTCTGAGTGCTCTGAGGTTCCCATAGTTTTATGTGGCTCAGGGCATTGTGGGTAGTAGTGAGAAACCAGAACATGCCCTTTCCCACACTCCATTTCTTCAAGGTGTTTGGGTTTCAGCCCCAAAGCCTCTGATAGCAACTCCAACAAAGTTTCTCCAACCTTCTTCATATACTCTGAGTAACGAATTGTAATCTCCCTACAATAATATCAACTGCAACACATATCACTCCACTTCATCGATTTTTTTTTTCTCAACAATACACACAACTTCCGGACACCACTACATATACTGTGAGAAAAAAAGATATTTCAAATCCGAAGAATTACTGTGCTATTGATGATTGATCTATCAAAGAGTCCCATATTTCAATTTTCTTTTTAATCCAGGGGCATTTTGTGATGAGCCTGTTGTCCAAAAAATTAATAGAATTTTGGGTGGAATAGATAAGGAAGGAGAAGTTTATATATATATATTTGTTCTGGGAACATATGTGAGGTTGGTGCAACATATATATATATTGTATATATAGAGTAGTGCATGCAGTACCTGAAAACAGTGGGTATTTCTTGAGGATGTGGAGGATATGGAGCCATGGCACAAAGAAAAGTGTCTCTCCAATTTGCTGCTTTGGAGTGAAAAAGATCGAAGTTACTGAAGAATCTGGCCTTCCTAGAGGTATCACGGGAGTAGTATTCCATCTTCAAATGGTGTGGCTGTTGGTGAAATCGACGAACGCCTTCCATCATGTCGTGCAGGACCTGTTTGGGGATGCCATGGTTGACAACCTGAAAAAATCCCCAAGTTTCAGAGGCGTGGCGAACCTGCTCGATGATGTGGGTTCGTCCAACATCACTAAGGTCTATCACAGGAATCTCAAGGTGGGATTGGGAAGGAGCAGATTGCGAAGCATGGTTAGAACTGGAACAATGAGATATGAACAAGTGAGGGATTTTTGAGATGCCAGAGTCAACCAGTGCTTTCACACCACCTTTGGTTTCATCAAACGCCTTCGCTTCTTCTTCCCTCCGCCTATCACTTTCCCATCCATCCTCATTATGACTTGACCTTGATCTTTGTTGCTGCTGCTGCTGCTGCGAATCCTCCATTTTTGGCTATTCAACTTTGCCTGTCCTCTTTAATTTACTATACATTATAGATCTAATTGGTGTTTGTCGCTTTGTGGAATCTGTTCCCAAATTGGTAAGAAAAGAAATTAAAATGGAATTAATAATTAGTATAAAATGGAATTTATTTTTACAGCTTAATATTTATTAACCTTTATAGTTGCTATATATGTGCAACGCTGTTTCAACGTTTTCACCGTAGAAGTTACTACAAGTTTACAAGTATAAGAGAGAGCGTGATCCTCAGAAAAATCTGTTTCCAGTAACAGATAAGGCGCAGTGAAGGAAGGAACGCTGAAATTGAAGTTTTGAAGCAGCACCATCACCATGGTTTCACTCTCTATCAACACTCTGAAGCCCCTTCCTCTCATCCCTCCCTCCAAGATATTTAATCCCTTCGAACGTCGCTCTCTCCCTAAACCCAAACCCAAACCCATTTCTGCAATTATTTCGTCTTCTTCGTCTCCTTTTCCCATCCCAGACCCTCATGGCGATCCTCAACAACTGTACCAGCCCTTCAGGCCGCCTCCTTCTCCTCTTCCTCCTCAGTTCGAATCCCTCGACCTTCAGCGTCGCTTTGAAATCCTTGCCGATCGATTGGGTCTCTGGTACGAATACGCCCCTCTCATCTCTTCCCTCATCCGCGAAGGCTTTTCCCCTCCTTCCATTGAAGAAGCCACTGGCATTTCTGGCGTCGAGCAGAATCGCCTTGTCGTTGCCGCTCAGGTACGCGATTCTCTTGTCCAATCCAATGCTGACCCCGATACTCTCTCCTTTTTTGACACCGGCGGAGCCGAATTGCTCTACGAAATTCGCCTTCTCAGTGCTTCCCAACGCGCCGCTGCTGCTCGTTTCATTGTGCTCAACAAGTTTGACGGTAAGGGGGCTCAAGATTTGGCCCGCGCTATAAAAGATTTCCCTCGCAGGCGCGGTGACAGAGGCTGGGAAAGCTTTGATTATAAATTTCCTGGAGATTGTCTCGCTTTCATGCACTACAGGCAGAGTAGGGAATACAAAAACCCATCGGAGCAGAGAACCGCTTGGTTAGAGCAGGCTCTGAGCGTCGCTGAAACGGAGAAGGCGAAAACAACAATTTCAGAGGACTTGAGGGGCGACAAGGAAGAAAAAGAGGATCAAGTAGAAAAAGGGGTTCGTGTGCCGGTGGTGAGGTTGAAGATGGGTGAGGTGGCAGAAGCTAGTTCGGTGGTTGTCTTGCCTGTTTGTAGGGCTGAGGAGAGAGATAGGGAGGTTGTGGAGGCACCATTGGAGTACAAAACTGAGGGAAGTTTTGGTGTGGTGGTAGCAGAAAAGGCATGGGAGAGATGGGTAGTGTTGCCTGGATGGGAGCCTCTAGCCTTTTTGGGGAAAGGTGGAGGAGTTGTAGTGTCCTTTCCAGATGGAAGGGTGTTACCATGGACGGTCAATAGGTGGTACAAAGAAGAGCCTGTGTTGGTGGTGGCTGATAGAACCAACAACAAAGTACTTGCAGATGATGGCTTTTATCTCGTCAAGGTTGATGAAGGTGATCACGGCTTAAAAGTCGAAAGAGGATCGTCGTTGAAGAAAGTGGGTGTGGAAGACTGTTTGGGAACTGTAGTATTGGTCGTTAGGCCTCCTAGAGACGACATTGATGATCAATTGAGTGATCAAGATTGGGAGTAAAAGTAAAGGAATTGGGTAATGTTTTCTTGAAGATTGATACAAGACACACGTAATTCTACTTCACCCATCTGGATTTCAGATGGACACATCTTGTCGAGTTTTCTGATCTTGCGAAATGCTTGTAGTAATTTCTATTTCTGTTCTGTCTTGTCTAGGCGTTTTCAAGATAATTAATACACCAGCTCCCATTAAATTTCTTTCTATTTAGACGAATTCATGCTTATTTATGGATCAATAAAGGATGATCCCCATCCATCATGATATTTATCTTTCACAACTTAAAATCGATCCTCCCTGTTTATTAAAATTGTTACCCAGAAAACCTTGCATGGATATATGCCACAGGAGCAATCTTGTCAGTGAAAGATTTCAACCATTAAGGCTATTGACTGTGCATGCCATTAGCACGAGTCAACCGTATGAATCTTGGACGTGTGCAATAATACATCCCCAAAAGGATGTGGTTAAGGACAGAAATTGGAGCTAAGATAGTGCAGAGAATATTTGATTCAAAAGATATACTTTTTATTATTATTATACAAAAGATATACTTAGAGTTCCATGGAGTATCATCAAATTCAAAAGTAAACTTAGATTTCATATTATCTTGGTATTCTATCCTAAACAGGTTCCAGGATCTTCTCTCATACAGATGGATAGCCTTGGCTAATTTTATTTTTGGCCATTGCCTTGGTTAATGTTTGATACATCTCAACTTACATAATTTCAATTTCATAAAAGTGTATTTATTAAGCACTTATGTATGAAATTTTAAATCTCTATATATCATATATGTTTAAAATAATATGAACTTGTTAGTTAATTGAACCTATCAAATGCCGAAGAAAGAACTTGCACATGTATATTAACGAAAATATTGTCAACGGTATTTGATATCATGATACTTCATGCATTTGGAAATTTTGTAATGATTTGACCGCCACGAAATCCAAGATTTCATGTCTTTAAAGATTTTTTTTTTTTTTAAAAAAAGAAAACTATAACTTAAACATCTAAAAAAAATGTATATAATCCATTTGCATAAGCCATATGAACAAAGGCATTCAAGAAATTGAACTCATGTTAGTTTTGTAACATAATACAACATATTGTATTTGTCAGTACACTCATGCTAAGCATATTGCCAGGTTTTGAGTATCATGTTTTATGAAATCAATCCTCAATAGTGTGACAATCAACCAAGCCATTGTTGAGCACGACGTTCTCCACTGGCTCCAACAGAATGGCGAATGCTAATCTTCTCACCAGCGTATTTTTGTTGGAGCCACTCAAAAGCATTTACATCGAGTTTTCCACTCACCGACTTCCCTTGCTTCCGGCGAGTTTGTTGCTCCTTTATAGAGGCCCACAGTTTCTCAATTGCATCCCTCTGTCGTGCAGTAAATCTGGCTACATTATCAAATGCATGCTTTACTAATATATCGATTACTGTTTGGCACCTGCACACATACAAACGGATTTGGAACAACATGTCAAAAACAAAGCACAAGTCAAATCATAAAAAGAAAGTAGCATCAGTACCAACCATGGAATTTTATAACGTTGTGCGGCAATCTCTAAACAAATTATCAACGCTTCTCTTTGTGATTTGAGAAATCTCTTTGTTTCGTCCTCCTCCTCCTTCCTCGTCTTAACTGTGGTTCCATTCTTTCCCTTGGCTTTTTCACCTTTCTTTGTTGATCCAGGAATCAGAGCATCGAGTCCAAATGGGTCAGCCTCCTCATTATCATTGGCTGTAGAAACCAATGGTGCATCCTGCTCTATTTTGTCACCTTCATCTACCTTACCAGTGCCATATTTCAGGGACACTTCTTCGTTAACATCATCGTCCTTTGTTGCAACAGGAAGGTTAGATATAGCTTCCTTGATCCGTCCAGCAGCTTTAGAGAACTGTTAAAATTTGTTGAACCAAAATTAAAAGAAAAAAAAAGGGGGCAGAAATTATTAATCCTAATGCATCAAAATATTCAAGGTAAACATATAGAACAAGAATAGGGAACAATACTTCAAATCTAGATCTGGTAAGTGGTAACTAAGTAGAAGTTAAACTCACGACCAATCAATCAGACAAAAAGTTAAACAGAGCAACAGTATCAGAAACATACAAAGGCAAAGCTGAATGCCAAATCAATTGCACTGGAAAATCAAAGATTCAATCACCATTCAGAGGATAAGAGCAGCTAATCCAGATTTTGACCTCTCAAAGAAATACTTTGAAATGGAATCAATCTATCAGACGACTCAAGGTAAAACATGCCATGCACTCCCAAGGCCCACCGTGCAATTTGAAGATAACAGTGCTTATCCTTCACCCATTTACTTGGCAGCTAATTTTAGTAAGGCTCCAGAGGATTCTTCTTTCCCAGACTTGAATTCCTCTTTGGTCAAAAGATTCGAATACAAGGAAAACTGAAGCATTGGTATATGTAGTAATAACTAACAACATAGCTGCATCGACAGCAATAATAAAAGTCTATGATGACTAGAACAGCAATACATGTCAAACCCATTACATATTCCAATATACTTTGGAGTTCAGATTACCTTAAATGAGAACAAAACTACAGTAACTATACAGTAAATAACATAAAATTTAGAAAGGACCATACCACAAAGCTGTCATCTGTATATAAATCATTTGCCACCACAGCATTGATTGTCCACACCGTCAATCGATTCTTTTGCTTCTTACTGAAGTGCTAAATTTAAAGAATAGGAAGGGGGTTAAAAATCATCAAATAATTTCCTTTAATAATAATAATTATTATTATTATAAAAAGATCAAACAAAATGTAAGCCTTACTTCAGTGGCATTTTCTGCTGCTGAAAACAGAGCATGATAATCTGCCCGCACTGAAGGATCTGTACAAGGTACTGATGATGACATTGCAGCTTCTAATATAGAAAAAAAATAATCACAAGTTCCAGACTTTACACTTCCCGCCTGAATTAGCTGTATCGCAAGCTTTGAAGCCTTACTAAACTTTGCAGGGGTCTTTATATGTGATGATATCTTCTTCATGGCCTCAATAACTTGTATTTCAGAAGCATCAGTCGTTGTTTTAAACTTTAAGCTTTTCTTAGGTGCTGTAGCTGAAATAACAAATCCAATATGGAAAGAAACTCCAGCATTTAAAACAGGAAGGAAAGTACAAATAAAGCATAGATATTGTACTGGCATTACTTAATACCAGAAGGGGAAAGAAAACAAATTACAATCCTATAATAGAACTAAACAATTATAAGAATCCAGAAATTTTAAGTCATACCTCCAAGGTTGATAAACTATGATATGGGTGAGAGAAAATTAAACATTGAAATACTAAAAGTTGGTTTCATGTTTTATGAAAGATTTAACATCACGTTTTTTTCATCTTAAATAAAAACATGTCAAAACATTTGGTACACCAGTTTTATGAATCACAGCCTCATGTAAAATTTGATGTCTAATGTAGGTCAAAAGAGAAGGGGAGATGCTCAAGGAAGATTGAAAAAATATTTTTCTAAGAAAAGAGTTATATGGTAATCTTGTGAGCTCCTCAATGAAATGGTAAATGATGGATAATCTTCAAATTGAGCATTTGGAGCAATCAGCTAAAGGCCTAAAGTAACTAAGAAAGCGTCCATAATTGGTTATGAACTGAAACAAATTTCCACCTAATTGTACTTTTGATGAATCAAATGCTCACCACAATCTTCAAATTTCTCTAAGAAACCTTATATTTAAGGTTTAAATTCATAATACTAGATAAAGTACTGACAAATTTCCTCTTGTTGCAATATTACAAAGAATACATACATCAAAATGCAAATAAATCTTAGTATCAATGTATGAATGAGATAAATAACAAATCCACTAAACAACATAATGATCAACATTTTGGAGACCTGACTGTATGTAAATTGTGAGTCTAAATATAGTTAACCAAACAAATGTTCCAGAGTTTATAATTTTTTATCTGCTAACGAACTATATTTTAAATCAATATAGCACCCCACTTGGAAGCTTCTGAGGAATGTAGCACCTCTATACCTGAAACCATACTACTCATAACCCAATGACAGTCTTTTTATTGTAAGCATTCTCATCAATTTCTAGTCTAAACATACATGCAGGATGGTAAGGTCACTCTCTAGTCTTTACCCAGTAGTACAGTAAGTTCTGTTAGGAATTTTTTGGGAGGAAGAAACATGGAAGCTCTCATAAATTTTTTTTTCTTTTTTCTCATGAACTTTGTTTTATTCATAGCTCCATAATGATAGGTACAAATCAGATTCCTTTTATAGAGGAAATACACATAATTAAATAAAAGATAAATAAAATAAAGTAACTACTTATCCCTAAAATCATGTACCCACTAGTTAACTCATATATATGACTAATTCAAAAACAAACTAAATCTCTAAAATTCAAATCTGATGCAACAGATTCATGCTTCCAATAACAATATTATTTTATTATTATTATTAATTCCCAAGAATTCCTCCCTTAAACTGAAATTTCTTCACAAGAAAATTCAGTTTAATTCATAAATCTTCAAGTTTTTCCTGGATCATTTGTTTGAAGCTTCAATGATGCACTTTGTCATCATTAACCTATTTGGAGCACCATCTCTCCAAAAACATCAACTTTTGTAAGCTTCTCACAAAAGATCCACTTCTTCTTCTCTTCCTTCTTCTGCAACTTTTTATCTCATCTTCTTCGAGCCGATTCTTTCACCAAGTTCTTGCAATTTCCCGACATCAAGTTTCAAATCTTTGAAGTAATTATGAGGATTCGTTCCTCCTACTAGTAGAATTCCTTGACTTTTCATAATGATGCATTATGTCATCATTATGTCATCGAACTTTGAGGCTTTGCACAAGGCATAAAGCCCAAAACACATGATATAATCTAGTTAGAAATGGATATAATGTCGTGAACTTAGAGTGACTTAAGATATTTGGGTGACCCATTTTAATCTCACTATATTTGATGATTAACATAGTTAAATACTGACCGTCAATACCACGCGGAGAAAGCTAAAACTCATCACTCGCCATGCTCGTTAAAAAGGTTTGTAATTGAATATACAAGTTTTGCCTAAGCAACAGCAAAGCACAAGACTAAAACTATTGTTGAACGAAAAAAGTTCCGGCCCTCTTAGGTTTCATTGATATCAATTTTAAATAAAGTGGAGCTAATTCTAATCACACATTTCTAGAGAATAGAGGAAACAAAAGTAAGGTGTTAATTTAGGGGGAAAGGTAGTCACCTTCTGGGTCAGATTCAGAGGACTTGGGGCGCTTCAAGGAACTTTTGAGGATTGACTTTGGTGCAGGAACTGGAGAAGATTCCTTGATGCTAGCAGTAGCTGGCTCTTGTGATTCATGTTCTGAAGAAGGAGAAGGAGGAGGAATAGGGTTTGCAGAAGGAGGGGGCAATCCTTCAAAGAGGTTGTCCGCCATGACTGCCTCTCTCTTCTCGCACCGCAATCCCTTCGCCGATCGTGAAAACCCAATAACTGCGACGAAATGTAAACGATGACGGCGCGGTGACTGAGTTGGATTCTCCGCCGTCGGGTTTGGCTCCGTTGATGTTGAGGGATGCGATGGCTTTGGAGCTGGTTAATCATTCATGTCTTCTTTCCTTGGCTCTGTGCTGCGTGCGTTTTGACTGACTTTGTGCTTCTTGCGTTTTCGCTGGTTTCTGTCGTTTGCTTTGTGTTGGTGCCTTTTGTTTGGGAGCCGTTTTGTCTTTTGGCTTTTAAGCCCCTTCTCACCAAAAAATAAATAAATAAATAAACAAGGCATTGCCTTTGTGTCGTTTAACTCAACGGCATTACAATACTGTATATATATAATATGGACATGCATATTCTGTACTTAAATTTGAGCAAATATTACCCGTTAGATTAATCATCAAATAACTCTTAGTTTGCCATGTCATCTTAAAACTTAGGCTCCGTTTGGTAGGCAGCAATTGGCTTTTACATTGTAAAACTACACGGATTTCAAGACTTTCATGTGTTTGGTATGGTAATTTAAGCTATGTAAAGTGGATTACAATGTAAAGGGTTTTACATTACATAGGCCATTTTTCTTTACTTCACATTTCTGATGTAATTCAAGTCTACCTAGGGAATTATGGTAGAATTCCTAATTTGCCCCTCTCACTCTCATCCCATTTTCTCCCCCTAAGGTGGCCGGCGACAGCGGCGGCGGTTGACGGCGGCGCCGNTACCAAACGGAGCCTAAGTGAAACGGTACGTTTTGTCCTTTTTGCTTTCTCAGGTTTATGGACTCCAAGAAGCGCGCAAATGAGTCCATTTTTTTTTAAAGAGTAACTGTGATTCTAAATGTATGTTTTAATTTATATTTTGGTCTATTATGTTTTAAAATATTTAAATTGGTCCTAAATATTTGTAAAATGTTTCATTTTAATTCCAAACTATTAAACATGACTTGTTTCAAGTTTAAATAGAACTACGTATTGTTCTCATTTTCTTTCTTTATCTATATTTTTTATCAATTTTTTTTTCTATCACACATCTCTCTCTTTCTCTTTCTCTTTCTCTCTCACACACACTCTCACTCTCAAACTCTCTCTCCTCTCATATATATAAAAATATATTATATATATATATATTATATATATAATTTATATTAATTTAATTAAACAAAAATTATTTTTGTTCATTTGCAATGTTGTTATTTTTTTAGTCCCAATATTCCTTTATTTGTTTTGAGTAAAATATACAAATGAATCCCTAAATCATTTTTTAAATTACAATCTCTTCTATTATCGTTACTGTATTTTTTTCAAAAAAAAAATAAAAAAATTAATTATCTTCACTTTTATAAGTATTTTGGTCCTCAAACTATGAACTCAACTTTCTTGACTCCTAAATAACCATTCACATTTCATATCTCTATTGTTTAAAGTTCAAATACAATAAATTCTTTTTAGTAAAATAAATACAACAAATTTAAAGTTATGTATTAACTCTTATACCACTTGTAGAAAATGCTCTACTACCATTTGTAGAAAATACGTTGATACCACTTGCTGAAAATCGAAAAACTGAAATAAGATTAAACTAAAAATAATTTTATTACACAACCAAAATGAAAACACCACACGTGTGTGTATATATATATAGGGTCCTATGGCGGTGGCTTACATTTCAGGGCCTTTCAACACTTTTCTCTATTTTATTATTTTATTTATAATAATATTTCTACTTTTTAAATTTTCTTTATATAATATTATTTATAATTATAAAATAATATCTATTTTTAAAAAAAATATTTATTTTTAATCATACTTAATATTAATATTATTTAATTTTTCGGTTGTTGTTTAATATTTTAATTTAAATGATATTCTTGTTTTTATAAGTCATAACTTTTAAAATATTTATTTATTCCTTTAGCTTTACTTAATTTAATAATATTTTTTTATATTTATCTAAATTTGTTTTATATTTTGTATTTTTTTTATTAAACTATATTTTGTAATTTTAATCACATGTATATAGTGTCATATTATGTAATTTTAAAAATTTAATATGTGGATGTGTCTATATCAACCAAGAAGGCCAAAAATATCCAACATATATACCACTTTGCACCAATTCAATGCTGCCACAACCAAGAGTAGCTTTATTATTAGATTTTTTTAAATAAAAAAATAAAAAATTGAAGAAAGTAACTTTTGTTGGCAGTGTGTCCTCAAACTATGGGATCGATTCGTTTTGGTCATAAGACTATTTCTGGTTAAATTTCTTACTCAAACTACGAGATGAGTTGCATTTTGGTCCGCAAAATATTTGTTATATTTTCGAGCCCAAACAGTAACATTCCTATATGTTTTTTTACTATTATACAATTGTTTGCATTTTTAAAATATAATTTTTTTCATTTCGGACTTTAGGTAATAAAACTATTTATGATTTTGTTTTGTTTATCAAAGCATTTAGGTCTGCAAACAGTTCTTTTTTGTCATTGAATATCAGAAATAGACCCGATCATTGATGATTGCGATTATCTATAGGACTCGACTTATAATTTAGTAATTTACACATTTTAAGGATCGACTCATTGGAACGATACGAAATTATGGACCAAATTGTACGTTTACAATAATTTTCATCTTATTTGCATTTTGGTCTCCAAACTATTGTTTGTTATTTTTTGGTCATTGAATTTAAAAAATATACTCGATTATTGATGGTTGAGATTTTCTACGAGCCGCGATTTATAATTTACACATCTTAGAACCGATTCATTGGATCGATACTAATTCATAGACCAAATTGTATTCTTAAAATAATTTTATTGTTATTTCATTTTGGTCCCATCATCTCATCCAATGAGATGGACCAAAAATTTATCTTTTTCATGCTTTCCAATATGTGAGATCTTAGCAAAATATAAAAATTAAGATCCATCCATTTCTCATTTGCATGTGGTCCAATGAGATGGACCAAAAATTTCTCATATTGAAAAGTGTTTGCATGTGGCTTTCCAAAATCCCATCATCTCTACAACTTAAGCAAAATATATGGATCAAAAGTGTAACAAAAAAAGTTATGGGACCAAATTGAGATTTTAGCAAAAGTTATGGGATCAAAAGTACACTTTAGTTTTTTTTTGGGGAAAAAAAAAAGAGGCTAGGTTTGATTAAGTGAATGGATGTTTGGAAGAAGGAAAGGGAGGGAAGAATGGAAGAAGAGAAAGAAGCGAAAGCTATGGTGGTGACGCCTGGGGAAGTGCTCGGCACACTCTCCGATGTGAAAGCAGGCAGAGGCGCTTATGAGGCGCTTCATAACAATACCGTCTATGCCTCCTTGACTGGTTTCCGCCGTATCATTCCTCCTCTTCCGGACTCTCTTGACCAGGTTTTCCTTTTCCTAGGGTTTCTGAGTTCTCACTCTACAAAATTGCTTGCTAAATTCCTTTGAACTTGCTTCAAGTTTCATATGCTGTTCTTTGTGAATATTCAGAGACCTACGGTTGAAGTAACTGGTCACAAAGCACATGGAGCTGTTCCAGACCCTGGATCTGTTGTCATTGCACGGGTACTCACTCATCCAATCTCCTATATTTTTTATACATACAAAACTTAAAATACTGTCTAAAATTCCATCATTTATATCTCTCTCTATATATATAACTATTTCAATTTTTACCATTGTTTATCCACTTTCTTTTTTTTTCACTCTTAACTTGTTTTTGAAGCTCTGTAGTTTCAGTAATCCTATCTATATGGTAAAGATATCATGTTCCATATCTCCTAAATTACATGAATGGGGTTTGAATTTTCATTTTATAATATATTGCGAATTTAGCTGTTTGCATATAGAACTTATTTCAAATTGCTCTGTTATTCGGTTACTATCTTGTAATCTCGTCCACCAATCTGCTTGCACTATCATTTTTGAATTTTATTTCTATGACAAATGATGTATTTTCTGTTTGGTTTTAAACATTCACATGTTTATGGACTATGATAGGTCACCAAGGTGTTGGCTAGGACAGCTTCTGCTGATATTATGTGTGTTGGCCCCAAGTCTGTTCGTGAAAAGTTTACTGGCATAATTAGGTATGTTATGTGTTATACAATTATGGAAGTAAGTTTACTTGCACAAATCATAGGTGTACAAACATTGCAGAAATCAATTTTGTTCTCATCACATGTTAGTGACTTTTCCTTGCCAAAAGTTGTAGAAACTTGCTAAAATATTTTCCAAAAGTTGCTACCCTTTACATTTTTACTCTTCAGTTTTTAACATGCATGATGGATGTTATTTTTGTTTCTCATACTTCACTTTATGCAACTAGACTTATTATAATTCACCAAAGACTTATTACAGCTGTAAAATATACTACTTAGAAAAAAGAAGGAAACTAATCATTGTTTGTTATTACTCAAGCTTGCATTAGAAAATATCTTCTATTTAGCATTGGTTTCAGAAAATTTCCAGTACGACTGGCTTTTATATCTTATTTTTATAATTCTACAATTTTCTAAATGTAGAAATCTGTTATCACTGAATGCAGAAAGGCTACCTTACCTCTCTAATCCCCATTCAAATTTCTGTTGTCTAATTGGCATTGTCATTTTCTATTTCGAGCCTGTAAATTTGATTGCTACTTATAAGTTAGGGAAAGACAATGGAAAGTTCAAGCCTCCCTACCCTAGTCTTTCTCTCCAAAACTTATTCAGTTTCTCTCTTTTTTATTTGAAAAATGGTGGCAATGTGAGAGGGGGATAGCCGAGCTCAGGAGAGCTGAAGGTCTCTCCATCATTCCCCTTTAAGTTACAGTTCGTAATTTTAAAGCGACCTAAGCAATCACTTGGAACAATGATGGAGGTTGAAGAACTTTTGTTAGTTTGATCAAACTCTCTTCATATGTGCTTGGTTATGTGTCGCATATTTAATGTTCTGGCCTAAGGAAATCTGATTTTTTATTTATATATTAGTGAAGGTATGTTCATTTTTGACAATGTGCATGTATATGGTTCTTATTTTGACAGGCAGCAAGATGTAAGAGCAACTGAGATTGATAAAGTAGATATGCACCAATCTTTTCGTCCCGGTGACATTGTCAGAGCTCTTGTGGTATTATTAATTGTTGAAAAAATATATTTTATTTCCCATTTTAATTTTCTCATTTATTAGTTGCTGTCTGAATTCTTTCATAAACTCAACTGTTGTTAATCAGCTTTCTCTTGGAGATGCGCGAGCATACTATCTGTCAACTGCAAAGAATGAACTTGGTGTTGTCTCTGCAGAAAGCACTGCTGGTGAGATATTACTTTGAGAGTTGATGACCAACATACTTCAATTGATGCTTTAGTACCCAGCTGTTATAAGCAAGTTTGTGTAGGGACTTGGGCTTCAGGATGTTGTGATGATTTGCATGGGAAATTTGAATTAGTCGTGAATTAGTGAATGCAAACTGTAGATGGAGAAGCTATAAACCCTACTGTCATATACACAGAAAGGGTGGTGGCCAGCCTTAAGTTTAGTCAATTATTCATCTGTTCTCAATCTCATCCTGATTATTCTCTTATGTTTCCAATGTGCCAAATGCTAATTTAATTTATATGTATAGCGAGCCGGCAAATACTGAATGCCTGAAGAGAAATTTGATAGGCTGAATTGTGCATATGCCTCAACTTCTGATATTTGTTTGTGTTTAGGTGCAACTATGATTCCAATAAGTTGGACAGAGATGCAGTGCCCATTAACTGGTCAAACTGAGCAAAGAAAGGTGGCAAAGGTCACAAGCTGACAACAATTACCAAACATCAAGCCACCATATGCTCAACCCCCATTCAAGTGAAAATGTTTTGTACAAGTCTGTTAGTCTACTAACAAGTTTAGTTTAGTCTCTCTCTCTCTCTCTCTCTCTCTCTCTCTAGTAAAAAAATTATATTTGCAATAGTTTAATTCCCGAGTGAAGTACTGTTCTCCGAGCTTGTCTTCTTTATCGCATTGTTGTTGTATATCCTAAAATAGTGAAATGTATCATGGTTCATGAGCTTACTTGTCGTGTTACCATGATATAGAATTTTCTCTGTTCAAGGCAATGCAGCTAATACTGACTAGTGACATTGTGAGACGTGTTTTTCAAGGCCTTGTCTGATAATTTGCCAAAAAGAAGTCTATCTGATATTCTGATGTAGCTAAGGTTTTCGTTTTAAGGCAAAAGCAGTTTGAGCTCGCCCACAGCCTACGCAGTAAATGCTAAATAGAACTTATCAAAATAATAAAAGGCAAAACACCCTTTCGCGCCGCGCCCTTAAAGTTTATAGTGATTTTCAGTTATGCTTTTAATGTTTCATTTTGTTTAGGCGTGCCCTCAATGTGAAACTAACGTTTTAATTATGCCTCTAATTTTGACTCAATGCTCATGTGGCAATTTTTTTTTACTTATGTGTCATATTTTTTGTCTGACTTGAATATATGGCATGTTGACTGGACATTCTTATTTTTTTTTCCACCATGGCATGATGACTGGATTTACATTTTTGAACATAAAAATTGAATAAACTAGTAAATCAGTCCTTGGATTTACATTTTTCATCATCTTCATTCATTTTAGTCTCCATTCCTCAAAATAAAATTGTAAAGTGTCCCAAAACTCTTCCAAACATTTCAATTTAGTCCTTAAAAGTATTAAAAACCCTAAAACCTAAACTCTAAACCTTAAAACTATAAACCCTAAACCCTAAACTCTAAAATTCTAAACCCTAAAACCCTAAACCCTAAAAAATCTAATTTGAGCAATTAGGTCCCTCACCCATTCTTATCCTATTATTCTCAATTCCCCTTCTTTTCATCATCTTCATACATTTTAGTTCCAAATCCTCAAAATAAAATTGTAAAGTGTTCTAAAACTCTTCCAAACATTCTAATATAGTCCTTAAAAATATTAAAAACTCTAAACCCCAAAACCCAAAACTTCAAACCCCAAATCCCTAAACTCTAAAACTTATTTTTTTCTTTAATCTTCGTCTTCATCTTCTCTTCTCATACTAAATTTTTTTGTTTCTAATCTTCATATTTTCAAATTAAAATTTTTATTTCTAATTTTCATCTTCATCCTCATCATTATCATCTTCATCTTCATCTTCCCATTTCCAGAATTTTCCAACACATCACCATCTTATTAAATCCTAAATGTAAACAATTACATTGAAAACACACCAAACATTTGCAGAATGCAGATTACATCAACAACCCAAATGTAAGCTTTAGCTTCTTCTGTAACAGCCTCAACAGAAACAGATCATCATCCATACTTCATTTTTATTTCAATATTCCCCAAACCTACCCTCGCTCTTTTCCCCAAATTCCATTTCAGTCCTTCTTCAGAAACAGATCATCATCCATACTTCATTTTTATTTCAATATTTCCCAAACCTACCCTCGCTCTTTTCCCCAAATTCCATTTCAGTCCTTCTTCTTCTTCTTTTCTTCTTCTTTGAAGTTTGGGGTTTGGAGTTTTGGGTTTTTAATATTTTTAAGGACTAAATTAGAATGTTTGGAAGAGTTTTGAGACACTTTACAATTTTATTTTGAGGATTTGGAACTAAAATGAATGAAGATGATGAAAAGAGGGGGAATTGAGAATAATAGGATAAGAATGGGTGAGGGACCTAATTGCTCAAATTAGATTTTCTAGGGTTTAGGGTTTAGAATTTTAGAGTTTAGGTTTTAGGGTTTTTAATACTTTTAAGGACTAAATTGAAATGTTTGGAAGAGTTTTGGGACACTTTACAATTTTATTTTGAGGATTTGGGACTAAAATGAATGAAGATGATGAAAAATGTAAATCCAGGGACTAATTTGCTAGTTTACTCAATTTTTATGTTCAAAAATGTAAATCCAGTCATCATGCCACAGTGGAAAAAAAAAATATGAATGTCCAGTTATCATGTCACGTATTCAAGTCAGACAAAAAAAATGACACATAAGTAAAAAAAATTGCCACATGGGCATTGAGTCAAAATTGGGGGCATAATTGAAACGTTAGTTTCATATTGAGGGCACGCCTGAACAAAATGAAACGTTAGAGGCATAACTGAAAATCACTGCAAAACGTTAGGGGCACGAAAGAGTGTTTTGTCATAATAAAATTATCGGGTTTTTTCTTTATGGTTTAAAATTTAAAAAGAAATTTAGATATCGAGCCTTAAGCAACTTTTTTTATCCCAATGGATTATTTTTGTAGGTTAATCTAATCATTTTGAAACTACTTGATATCTAAATGGTCAGAATTTCGTTGGCTGACGCTACTCTGAAGTCCGATATAACTTGAGAAGGAAATAATGGCTTCACTTCATCTTCCTCTACCTCTCTGCAAATTCTGTTCCTCCTTTGCTCCTCAACAGCTTACTTCTCGCATCCCTTCCCAGTCACCGCTTAGATTCACCAAGCCCTTCCTTTCCAAATCCTTCGCGGTCCATTTTGCTCTGACAGACGCAAATTCGCCCAAATCCTTAGAACCCGACCCTCAACCTCTTCTCCAAGAAATTGCCGTAAGATTCCGTTTTTTTATTGCTTCCCATTTCGGTTTCCGATTTTGTATTAGGGTCTCGACATAAACTGTCGATTTCGTGCTCTATTTTTGTGATTCTTACGCGTGTTCACATTCCAGGACAGTTTTGATCTTCCTTCCGATTACTTTGTGCAGCTTCCACGTGATCTTCGATTAGATGTAAGTTGAATATGTATTTTTAACCTGCAGTTTCATACAATTACTTACATTCGTTAAAAACACAAGTTCGTTCCGGTATTGTGATTTGTGAAGCTGAACGATGCAGCGTTCGACCTTTCAAACGGACCAATCGTTGATGAGGTTAGTGATAATTACAATTCTCTGCTTACCAGTTATCCCCAACTTGAGAAGCCTTTCTGTGTTTCCATTATACTTGTTTGCTGTATGAATTAATTAACTAGGCTTACCCTGAATCGTCATTTATCTCCTCATAGTTTATATATATTTATATATATAAAAAAATGTTGTATCTTGGAAGGAATTACCGTACCAAAAAAGGGAAAAAAAAGAAGTCAGTGACACATGATGATCCTGATGTAACACATCCCTGAAGAAATGGGTTAGTACATGTGATAAAGTAGTTCCTGCTATCCTCGTCGCAATATTGATTGCCAAATCGCGCCTCATATGTTAAATCTTTTATATTTGTGCAGTGCCTTTTCCGTTTTTAATAATAGGAAACTTCTTCAAAGCTGCTTGAAACATATTTTGTTTTCTTACGGAACATAATTTCTCAGTGTGGCCAAGAGCTTGGAGAAACTCTGCTTAACCTCTCTCGGGCATGGGAACTTGCTGATGCATCAACTTCCCACTCTTTGGTTAGCAAGCTCCCTTCTTTGGGGGCCACTTTGACTGGTTCAACCAAATTTGGTAAGTCAATACTCAATAAGTATGTTATGCAGATGTTCATACATCCATGATCCACAGAGGGTGCTTCAACGAACCCCTCGTCCCCCGTAAATAAATGAATGTAATTTGAAGATTTATTGTTCTTTATGCTGCTTAGCACTTGGCAAGCGTTTGGCAGCTGCTGGAAGAAGGTTTCAATCAATGGGACAGTATGGCCAAGGTGAGCTACAAAAGGTATTTACACTTCCCAATGCGGGTTGCTTGTCTTGTGGTCTTTGCAGAAGGTGTTGAGTTGACATATGAAATATTTAATGCTGTAGCTATCTTCCTTTTCACTTATTGGATCAATATACATAATGCATGTTTTGATAAGTATTTGAAGTGGTAACGTGTTTCTTGGTAACAGTAATATCTTGCAATGTTTAACCATAATAGATTGCAAAAGCCATGATTACAGCTGGGAAGGTTCTATGTGCAAATTCAACTTCTACAGTATCTGATGAACAACGAAAAGAGGAATCTAGAATGCTGAAGGTTTGCAATTAGACTTTGTCTCTGGTTTAAGAATGATTTCTACTTTCATTTTCTATTTCTGTTTCAATATTTTTAATATTTGAAAAACATGGTTGATTCATAAAATTAAAATTTTATTCATATTTATTTTCAAGTTAAGTTTACTTGAACGTCTATCAGTTATTTATATTTTTAAATTTGATTATCATGGATGATATTGAATATTGATATATTTAAAGAATTTTTTTTTGTATAGTTAAAACTTAAAAGAAAATAACAAGTTCTTTTTTTTTTGGGAATAATGACGTTTTCAGCCGATTTGAAGAAATAGTTTAGAAAATATTTTTAATAAAATTATGCCAAACATTTCCAGTTATATTTTCTGAAACGCACCTTAATATTGGTTCCAAGTGCAGTTTGGAGAATTGCAGGTTGAACTAACACCAGATAAGGCCAATATTGGGGCCATAATTGGATTTGTTTTCGGGTAAGTTTTCCCTCTTAAATTTGCTTTTTTCTTTACATTTGATCTAATAAGAAAGAGTCTTGAGACCGGGAGAAATTAATTATCGTTTAATTGCCTTCTAAACTTAAATATAGGGTTCTTTCGTGGGAAATAGCTCAGGGAATTCAAAGCATTCCTGAGAGTTCTTTGGAGTATGCAAATGATAATGCTTTGCTTCTGGCTAAGGTGGTTTTAAAGAACATCTTACTCACCTCTATCTATTTTGTTATTGCTTATAATTTTCCGACTTCTAAACCAATTAACATCTTGGGTTTCAGTCTCTGAGGGGGGCGCTGCTTGCTATTTTCTACTCTTCGACTGTCCTGTCTGCTTTTACTTCGGTGGGGCTAGTTCTACTTGGGATACAGCTCAAGTCAAAGAAAGAATGAGTTTTTTGGGGGCTTTATTCCCTCAGTTTCGCTGGCAAGCTAAAGGGAACTTCTTGTATATGCATAGAGGCATAGAGCAATAGAAAAGTGAACTTGTTGTATGGCGCATTCTTTAACATCAATGGCACAATGGTTTTCATTGATAACTTTTTTGTTTAATTGGTGTTTAGCGTTTGATTGAATAGGGATGTTGATGAGCAGGGATAAAGGGCGAGCTATAGTGAATATTTGTGATAGAATGTTGAGGCATAAATGATATGTATATATATAGGGAGTGAATGAAGAGGCTCAAAATTGTGTTGTTATTGAGTAAATTACAAGTAGTTGCATGGAAGTAACAGAAAGAAGAATATTGATAGAATAGAAGAGGGAAGATATAATAATTGTATGAAGAAGAGAAGAGAAGAATAGAATAGAATAGAATAGAGGTGGGGTTAAGGGCAGAGAGGATTGTGGCCGGGGCCACCATAGTAGAAATAAGTACCCCAATCCGTGGAGTAGGAACTCTGGATGTCATAACAGTTGGTGTTCTCGGCCATGGTTTGAATGTTGTGGACGGCAGTGAGGGTGTTATCAGTGTCGACGATCTCAAGGTTGCGGAAGTAGCTGGCCTTTCCGAAGCCGTCACCGGGAAAATGACCGGACCCCATCTGTGTGGAGGTGTGTTGGCCGTTGGTGCGCGTGTTGACCACCTCCCCACCCCATTCCACCATGGTCGCATGTTGAGCAAGGTGTGTGAATAATTCTGCTGGCCAGTACCCTACCAATGTGTTGTCCCCGAAGCTCATCCACCAATTCCCCACTTTCGGGTCCTGTATGTATATATGTATGTATATCATCCAATTCCAATTCAAACTCAAATTCAACAATCACAATTCACAAACAAATCTATTAAAATTAGTAAATAATATATACCTTCCATATAAGGATGGTTATATCGTATTGGTTGGCCCCGTAGGAAGAGACGGGAGATATGGCAGCTCCAATGGCTATCCTGTTATTAGTTTGCACAAAGCCGGAACATAGAAGGTTGTAGCATCCCGTTGCTTGATACGAGTCACTCTGCATACAGAGAGACAGAGGCACTAGTTTTAGTTAAGTAAATCTTATTATTAATTGGTAGATCATCATCATAGTAATTCATAGCGCTGACCGTCCAATAAGTGAATAATCTGGGCCTGCTGTCACCATAAAGCTCCGGACTGACCTGTCTAGTGCAATCATCAAATTAATTAAAGATGGTTGAATGGGATATATGCAGTAAATGAATGATGAAAAGAAAGAGGAAGGGGAATAAATGAGGTAGGTAGGAGTGAGGAATGAGGGTACCTGCCATCCAGCTTCGATGCTATTGAGATCGGTGCCATCGAAGGAACCAGAAAGGATCCAAATCTGAGAGAGGCTGAACTCGTTCACTACTTCTATCGACGGATCCCACACGTTTATCGTCGCCTTTGCTCCGTACACCTCCGTTGATGCTTCCGTGAACGCTATCGCGTGCTATTCATATATATATATTCTTCTTTCAATTCGTTAATAATATATACAATCAATCACTTTGTATTTATTGAAAGGCTTTCCATCTCTTAGCTTGTATATGGATCTAATGATATAAGGTGGTCGAGGGATCCAATAATGCAAAGTGACGAATCATTAAGACTGGGTGGAGTAATAATAATTTAAGGTGAACAAGTGTGGGCAGTGTCACAGTCATCAGCGATAGCTAATTAATAGTTTGCACAGAGCCACAGACCTAGCTAGCCATATAGTAAGAGTTTAGAATAATGGCGACACTAATAAACTAAAATAATTACTCTGATTATATTGGGACAAAAATGGAGGAGGAAATAATGTAGACAAATATATATAGATGGATGAGATGATGATGATGAGGTTAATTAGTTGGTGGTAGAAACTAACCTCATGGCCGTTGGCGCTGACAACGTGGGTGGTGGGAGGTTGTTTTTGTTTCTTACCGAAATGAAACAAAGACTTAGCTCTCAACACATCCTCCACCGTGCTCCTCCTTATGGGCACCGTCCCTTTCGGACACCCTGTCCCATTTCGGTGCCACATTTGCCATATCCTCATTCTCGATGATGCTCTTTCCTCCTCCTCCTTCTTCTTCATTAATGGAATCCCTCCACCACCAGGCATCTTACTAGGCGCTTTCTGGATCTTGTGATTCTTCAGAAGTGGGTTATCCAGAGCTGCTTGCTTTCTTCTCTCTACACAATCAATCACATCTCCATCCGGACTCTCAATGGACACCACAGGGGACTTGTTAATCTTGCGCAAGTGCCTTTCAATCCGCTCCACTCTTAGGCTACTCACTTGCCTGCTGCTTGTGTAGTTTAGGGAAGAGGCTGTGTGGTGTACAAGGAGCACCAATAATAACAATAATACATATTGATGCTGTGAATGGGAACAAGGGCGTGATGATGATCCCATCTTCATTATCTTGGTTGCACCACTACCACCACCCATATATGCTATTGCTACCTAATTAATAGCTATATAATATATATGTTATCTCTGATCTTTCTTTCAGTGCCACTGCCAAATGCAAAACGAGAGAGAAAGAAAGTTTAATTTGTGAAAAAAGTTAAAAACAAGTAAACAAGGCCATTCCTAGCAAAGCATACACCACAATGTCAAACTGACTTTCATGGGCATTACTATACCCAAACACCTCTACACCCAACGCCAACACCAAAGTGGGATCGATCGAAAACGACTACTACTTGAACCAACCAAGCAACCAACAAGGAATTCAAGGCCTAACTAGCTCGCTCTCTCTCTCTCTCTCTCTCTCTTAAATATTATTATTATTAATATAATAATAAATGGGAATGGATGGAGGAGAGGGAAGAGGTGGGTGAGAGTAATTAAACTTGGGGCGGGTCAGATTCAGTGCTCAGACCCCCTCCTTGCGTCTTCACTATCAACATGATGACCCTGATTGCCTTGCTACCTGCGCATTTCATTCATGGAATACTAATTGGTTGATTATGATACATTATACATATATATATATATGGAACCCATGTTTCAAATTAAACTAAATTCAAATCAACTACCTAGCTAGGTACGTAGGGTTGGTTCCATTTTGTTCATTGTTTGGAATTGGAATATTAATGGTAGCGCAGATCAGAGGGAAGGGAGATAATAATATATCTGAGCAAGAGAGAGAAAATTGAAATAATAATAATCAGAAGAAGAGATCAGTTGAGAGATATTAATTTAAAGAGGAAGAAAGAGAGTGGCTTGATGATCGATGCCTTGCAAAGCATTATAAAAACCAAGACCTACCAGCAACCGAGTATCAAGCACTGCACCCACCTTTTATTGCTCTTCTTCAATGTCCATCTGCCACCATACTCCTTCCCATTAATACATTCATTTCTCATATATCTTTCTTTTTCTTTTTAATTTAATTTGGTGCTAATACATTTCTCATTTAATTCTCTCTCTCTCTCTCTCTCTCTCTCTCTCTCTCTCTCTCTCTCTCTCTCTCTCT